>BJKM01000257.1:0-10000 GCA_015082035.1 Chaenogobius annularis
CGTGCTTGATAAAATGGAAATAAAAACATTCATAAGTGGACCTCTTCCAAACATCGACAGGAAGATAAACAAGTTTAGCCGGCTGCTTCAGCTGAACACATGGCTGTCCAAAGAACTTCTATCTATTCTGGAAACGAGAGGACCTGTTTAAGAGAAATGGCCCACACCTATGCAGAGGTGGAGTGAGGGTGCTGACAGAGAACCTATGCTCCACGCTATGATGCATCAGAACGGGCCTGGACAGGGTCCTGAGCAGATAGTTAGAGAAGAGAGGAATGAGAGAAGAGTTCCTGCTCCATCAGCCTGAGACCGAGCCAATGTTTCAACATCAGCAGCACCACATGGCTGAGCTCACGGTGGAGAGTAGGTGGTCCAGGACGCGTGTCTTCATCAGATGGGATGTGAGAGCCACTGGCCTGAAGCTGTTGAGATCTTTGGCGTGGGGTTTCTTGGGCACTGGTACCACACAGGAGGTCTACAGTTTAGTCAGTAGTTGACATGATTATTGAGTAACAGGTGTTTAGAAGTATTCATGAGTCCAACGGCAGAGTGAAAGAAACTGTTCTTGTGGCGGGAGGTTCTGGTCCGGATGGACCGTAGCCTCCTGCCTGAGGGGAGTGGCTCAAATAGTCTATGTCTAGGGTGAGAAGGGTCAGCTGTGATCCGACCTGCTCGTTCCAGAGTCTATGGAGAGTACATGTCCTGCAGAGATGGAAGTCTGCAGCCGATCACCTTCTCAGCAGAACGCACAATGCGCTGTAGTCTCTGTTTGTCCTCTGTTTGTTTTAAGGAGAAGGCGGACTTGCGTTACTTCTCGTCACTTCTCGTCACTTCTCGTCATTTCTCGTCACTTCTCATCACTTCTCGTCACTTCTCGTCACTTCTCACCACTTCTCGTCACTTCTCGTCACTTCTCGCCACTTCTCGCCACTTCTCGCCACTTCTCGTCACTGTGGACCACTTTTACCACCGCGGGTCCACAATGTCACACACAGACTGCTCACTGTGTGGTGCTGACTCTTACTGCCGAGCTTATATTTCACATTTAACATGAAAAGCACATGGGAGCAAAGTGGAAAGGAAACAAATGCAAACAGATTCTCTTATGTTTTTCAGATATGTTTATATCGCCAAATTCAGGATCGGAGTTTAAAAGTTAGACTCAAAAGGGGAGGGAGGAGACTAGCGCAAAGGGAACCAGGACAGAAGCTCACGGAAAGGGACAGAGGTGTGCGAAGGGACAGATGAGGTACAGAGGAGAGACAGAGGGACAGAGGTGTGCGCAGAGGCAGAGCACATATTGTGCATATACATATAAGAGGCCAAAGCCGTGACTCCTTCTAAACCAGTGGCAGACATGTGTGAGGGGCACAGAGGCAGAAGTGTGAGAGGGGAAATGAGACTGACGTGTGAGAGGGGCACAGAAACAGAAGTGTGAGAGGGGAAATGAGACTGACGTGGTGTGAGAGGGGCACAGAAACAGAAGTGTGAGGGGGCACAGAGACAGATGTGTGAGAGGGGCAGAGACAGACGTGTAAAGGGGGGCACAGAGACAGATGTGTGAAGGGGCACAGAGACAGACGTGTAAAGGGGGGCACAGAGACAGATGTGTGAGAGGGGCACAGAGACAGACGTGTAAAGGGGGCACAGAGACAGATGTGTGAGAGGGGCACAGAGGACAGACGTGTAAAGGGGGGCACAGGAGACAGATGTGTGAGAGGGGCACAGAGACAGATGTGGTGAGAGGGGCACAGAGACAGACGTGTAAAGGGGGGCACAGAGACAGATGTGTGAGAGGGCACAGAGACAGACGTGTAAAGGGGGGCACAGAGACAGATGTGTGAGAGGGGCACAGAGACAGATGTGTGATGTGAGGGGAACAGAGGCAGACGTGTGAGAGGGGCACAGAGATAGACGTGTGTGGAGGGCACAGGCTGACCCACTCCTCCACTGCTCTCTCTTATTTAGATATTAAATAACGGACGTGCCCCACACTTTGAGAAACTCTTAGTCTTAGGAACATCACCAGTGTTACAAAAATATCTTATGTTCAGCCTTTTATTGATCAGGCTCATTACTGCAGCAGCAGCTTTGAGTCCACGCTGCGACACGGCAGAGGGCCCGCGTGCCTGCATCCAGCACTGTCCTATCGGATTTGCCATGGCCCAGCCTTGGTTTCACGACTGGGCTGGGCCAGGGACCCCATGTCCTTGGGACACGGTGAACTCAGACATGAGCATAAGAGAGAGTTGATTGAGAGTGGGTCATTAAAGTGTGACATCCGGACTGTGTGTTGCATTGTGCACAGGTCTGACAGTGACCGGCCCAAAAGTGCTCCGGCCCACTGAGAAAACTCCGGATGGCCCATCCAACCCTGTTCACGTCTATTTTACCCAATATGGACTCGTCTTCTCTTATCAACATTGTACTTATAAACCAAAAAGGGCACTTTTGGAGTTTCTAGCCTGAGTCTCTCCATGTCCCTCTGCTCTGTACTGTCCCTGTTAGCGCCTTCTGTAGCCACTGATTTAGCGCTAATTGTTTATTTACCGCCACAACCACAATCCAAATGGACTCTAATTGTTTGTACGCGGAGACACGACCGCCATTATTTTTAAAACGACTCTTCAATGTCGAGGCTAAGTGCTTCACACAGCCGCGTCCTAGCTAACAGGCAGCAGCAGCTACTCTCACTGCTAATTGGCTCGGGTTAGATCTTAAATAAATAAATAAATAAAATACAGGGTGTATTTTCTGGTTTGTCCTGGATATGTCCAAGTTTTGAACAGTATTAGTATTATTAGTTGAAAAAAACATAATTAAAATCAGCATCTGATTTAAACCTATTCATTATTTAAAATGCTAAAGGGCTGATGGATTGGGATTGGCTCTACTATAGTTCTGTTGTGGCATGAGGGATAGTTTTGATTTTGTTAAAAAAAAAACAGTTTACATCTGGTTTAAATGCTGGTTTAGATCTGATTTAGACATAGATTTGACACGGGTTGTAAGAATTTTACTTTTGCTGAATTATTTATTGTGTTCCCGTTTATTTCAAGTTTTGGACATTTTAAGCCTGGATTGTTATAAGTGGTTTAAGTGGTTAAATGGATCAATTTGCAGTGAACGAGAATGTGAATAACGCAAAGTAAAAATGATTTTTTTTTTTTTTTTGCAGAGTACATATAATTTTACACATTTTATTTTCGATAGTTATACTCAGCAGACTGTTGACTTTCACTTAAGGTCAATAATGAAACAATAACTTGTTCATATAGCTCTCTGGCTTAGATTTACTCCCAAATAGCCTTTCGAAGAGACACAAAGTGAAAGAGATGTCAGTTTGGTCTTAAAGGACACATATTATGCTAAATTTACTCTATATTCTCCCTCTGAGACTCAGAAAACTTTAAAATGTTTAAGATTTATGAGGTTTTCTGTGCTGTTTTAAATACATAAATCATCATCAAACCGTGTTTTCACAACACCATGTCAAAGGGCCCATTATGCTAACTGTTGGAGAGACAGTTACATGATAAAAAATGTTTAATACATTTTTGGCCGAACATTTATGTTTTGACAGTCTTTGTGCTGAAATGAAGTACTTTTTAACTCGGGTACAAATATCCAGTTCTCTTTCCACGCATGGTTTTAGCGGTGGCGTCTCCTGTCTCCTCCTAATCTCTCCCTCCCTGTCTCCCCTTCTTTCCAGTATGACTCCGCCTCTCCTCGGCTGGTGTCTTGGATGAAGGTGACAGAGTAGTGACAGGCTGCAGCGCGGCGGCCATCTTACCTCCATCACCGCCCACGCACACCCAATTACAGCCTGGCGCCGTCACAGCTATTAAAAGAAGGAGAGGGAGAACAAGACGCAGGGGCTAAGTGACAGATGGGCTAGGCCCGCCCCCAGACTCCGCCCACACATTCACCTCTGCTCAGAGAGAGAGAATGAGAGGAAATAGACAGAGAGATTAGCTTCATATGAGAGGTGGGTGGATACATGTTGACAGAATATTACAAACACTGGACCGTAGGAGATTGAACATGATCATTTTTCCATTTGTATAACTAATAATATACATTTTTTCAGAAATCCACAGCATCTACTTGTGAAATGTCACAATAAATCACAAGAATGACACTTTGAACATTGCAAATTGTGATATTTACCACACTGTAATGTGATTATGTACAATGTACTGTGTTCAAACTTTTTATGTGAATTCACAACATGTTACAATTCATTATTGTGCAATTCCACAATAAAACAACTCAGTGCTGTGAAAACACAACAGCCTTTTGTGAAAACCAAGAAGCTGAAGGAGAGTGGGAAAACCATTTTTAACAAAATGCCATTGTTTGAAGTGACACTACTTTTCCTGAATCCACCAAACCAGCGCTAAAACGGCAGAGAAGTATAGAAAAGCTATATTTCTTTTACAAACTGGTAAGAAAACTCAGTTTGACTATCCTTGTGTAGATTAATACAATGTTAATCTTAGACTGTCGGAGACGAGGCGATTAAGCCCAGTTTCAGAGAGACTGGTCCAAAGTTCAAGTTCTGTGTTACTCAGAAATGTTCATTGTTACAACCGCCGGGAGCCGGCCGGGGGCCGGGCCTGGAGTAGAGCACTGAAGCAAGGGAAAGTCTCTTTTTCCCGTGGTAAACTGTCCTCTGAACTATAAAACTAGACCACTAGAAGCGGACTGAGGTTCACCAGAGCTCTGAACGCAGATCACCAATAGCCTCGTGAAATGAAGCCCGGCCTGACCAAGCCACACTCGGCCTTCAGAGCCGCAGACACCAGAGATGAAAGCGAGTAGTTTAAAGGAGCAATATGTGGGAAAGTCTCTAAACTGGTCTGGTGCAAAGTTAGATATAAGAAGACTTTGACGTGTGAATTGTAGTGTGCTGGGAAAAGCATGAGCTCGTCATTATCAGTTTTGTGTCACTGAGGCGCGTGTCACTGCCCACAGCTCCACCACAAGTCTAAAGGCACTCTGTGGCTCCAAGTCTTGGTTTTACATTTTATTTGGACTGCTTTATGATTAGAGCCCTCATATTTTCACATGATTTATGTATTTCCTCACAGAAAAGAAGACAATTGCATTCTAGTTTGATTTAAGTTACATAAACGTGAGTGCTGTCAGAAGCTTAAGGAGCCTGTGGGAACTTTGAGACACTGACTGCTCACACACTTTTACTTACTATGTTTATTCTACAAGTGAAGTGAAGTCCACCAGCTTTTCTACATAAGCACATTTTTACCCAGTTCTCAGTTTTTAGCTCATATTTAATTATTACTATTTCTTCAATCAAAATGTAAGCAATCCCAGCTTTGACTAGTTCTCACCCCAGGTTTAGTCCTGCGTTGCCCCTGCTTTATAGTCCAGCTTTTGGCCTGTTTATGTCTGATGTTAATCTTGATTTTAGCCCGGAACCGGAACTTTAAAGTGGGTGGGGTCTATGTTGAGCTCCAAATAATGGTAAAAATATCGTATTATCATCTGTCCAGCTTTTGAGCAGACAGAAACATTTTAGTGCGGCTTCAGACGTATTGGCATTGGTCATAACGTCACCTGGTACATAAAGTAACATCTGTGAGAGCATTTGTCAACCATTTCACATATCGTTCGAAATTTCACCAATATCAATAAAGCAGCACTGAAACGTCATTTTGAGCTTGATGTTTTTCACTTTCTACAACTACATTTCTATTCTATTCTGTTTGATTTTTGTTTTCTATCATTAATAATATCAACACTTATGTGAAAACAATCTAGGTTTATTTTTTATTTAGTTCCATTGATAGTATTTAGATTGCTGCATGTCAACATTTGATATGAATTCACACTATTCAAATGTATTTGACAATGTATAGAACATTTACTTCCTGTTTGTTACATGCTGTCAAACACATTTGAATAGTGTGTGGTCTGCATAAGTTCATTTCCTGTGTGACTGTTTATTACATTGATGTTTTAACTTGTCTTCGACTAGATGTAAAGGGTAAACGTTTCTTTAATCAAGTCAAATTGTTAATTTTAATGCGTGTATATGTTTTTGTAGTTTGAATTATGTATTGTGATCATTTACAATAGCATAATATGAAAAACACAACAGAATGACATTTAGAATAGCATAATGTGAAATTTACAAGAAATGATTTTGAAAATCACAATCACTTATTGTGAGTTTACAACAGCCAACAACATATTCAAGTTATTGTGAAATCAATTCACAATACTGTATTGTGGTATTAATGTGAATTCACTGCAATTAGTAGCCGATAAGTTATTGAAAATTTCTATGAGAACATTTACAGTGTACTTAAGCAATAGTGGACATGCAAGACGTTTTAATTGAGCTAGACCTGGTTTAAAACTTGGTTTGACACATTCTACAAAATCAACTTTAATAAGCTTTTGACCTTGTTTAATCATTATTAGTTTACTCAAAGTTGTGTTTTGATTGATTCTTGCACTATGAAGAGTGCGGGGCTTGTCAGTTCTGCAGTTTTGAACAGGGAGTCAATGGACCTGTTTCTATTACGAGAGTAAACGCAGAGCTTCTGCACAACACCACTGAAGGAAAACAGATACAATTGCTGTTTTAATGCTCTGTTTAACCCTGATTATGAAAGAAAAAAGACACTCTTAAATAAAAAATCATGATGAAATGTCACTAGCATAAGACTTACTGTAGCTTGAGCAGGTAAAAGATTGATAGTTTTCCATTCGAGGCAAAGAGCTGAATAATTCACCAATGTGAGATCCAAGTGAAATAAACCATGTACAGTATGATTAATGTTAGTCCATAAATACTGGCGCATCTCTGCTGTGTTCAGTCATTGTGAGATAAATCCACTATTATTGGAGTCCAGCAAAAACAAAATCACAGCTGTATGGGGCACTTATGTGCTCTCTGGTGGCACAATTGTGTATTACAAGTATCGCTATTGGACAGAAATGAAATGTGTCAGTCAAGCAAGCTAAATGTCTTCACTCGTTTAAACATGTTGGGACGGTTAATCGGTTAACCATGAACACCTCTAGTTGTTAGTGTTTAGACAACAAAAATGTGCGTTAGTCGACTTATTACAGTTATTAACTCATTACAGTTGTTAACCATGCGACGAGCTGGCCCCTGTCCAGGGTGTGCCCCGCCTAAGGCCCAAAGTCACTGGGATAGGCTCCAGTCACACGCAACCCCTAATGGGAACAAGCAGTAGAAAATGAATGAATGAATGATTACAGCATTTAATTTTAGATTGTGAGAATATTATTAATATAGACAATAACAGAAAGGACAAGGTCTGGAGTGAGTTAGCTGTACTTTTTTAAGTGAATTGTCAATATGCCTTTAACATATAAATACACTCTTTCCATGTACTTCTCCCTAAATTGTGCACTTGCAGTCTTGTGAGTGCAGTTTGGGTCAGATGCATGGTCAGATGAGAGCTGCTAAAATGCTTTGAGAGCTTTTGCCAGTTTTACGCCAGTTCCCTTTAGTCAACTGATATCTTTAGCAAAGCAGGGCACAGGCCTCATGTATGCGCACATGCATGACTAAACAATCACAATACAGCCCTCAGCTCCTCTTGCCCTCGCTGCTCTGTGCTGTCGTGCAATCCAGAAAATGACTGAGGGGTGCGTATCACAGGCAGGACTCATATCAGTATTAGATATACAGCTCAGTTCACAAGGCTTAGTGTGAGTTCATCCTTAGTACCTCCGAGACAAATGCTGTTGTGATTTTGGGCTCTACAAAATAATTTGAGTTGATTTAGCCCTCCACTCCATGACCAGGGCTCACACAGCCAATGTACCATGAAGACAGGATATGTAACATCTAAAAACAAGTGTAATCCCTCATTCATCCAGTAGTTTCCCCTGTAGAAAAGATTCACTTGTTGTCATCTGGACACTGTTTTTAGAAAAACCAGAAGTTTCAACTCTCATATAAGAGTCATTCTAAATCTGTGGATCTCGTCCATCTGATGCTTATCCTGCTATGAGAAGCCCTGGCCACCGGGCCTCCTGATAATAGCCTGTCCTGTTTTTCTATTTGTTTGCACTGTTTTTAAGTTTCCCCCCTGAAACAAATCTTCTTTGTTACCATAACAGCCCTGTAATGAGCCATAGAAATCCTATTGTTAGCTGGCTACAGCTCCCTCATCATTTATGAGTACCTGATTAGCATCTGAACAGGGCTAATTGGTACATGGGTGGCCAGGGCCCTGGCCATGGCTTCAAAATGCTGCTGTGTGTTACGGCTAAATTGAACCTTAAACCTCCATTTCTGTTTAAAGGAAATAGCCACAAAAATGGCCTCCTTAACTCCTCCTTCAAGCCATCTCTTCTCCTGCTTAGAATCTTCACATCACTGTCCTCAAAAGTGTGGTTTGTGGCTTTAAGACAAAGATGCACGGTGCTCTGTGGTCTTGAATTTGCGTGTCTTTCTGTGCTGATAAAGCCTCTTGTGAAGTGGCTGTTTAGTCTCACTTTGTGGCGCGCTCTACAGCTTTCCTCACTGCATTGGATTGAATACTCTATTGCTCTGTTTTTGTGTGGGCATCTTGTCCTTAGAAGGAACCAGTTTTTGTCTTAAAGTGTTGCCCGCTTTAAATTAACAGGGATTTCTAAAGACATAGGGGATTTTTCTTGGTTCTGTTTCCCTTTTGTCCTCTGTGTCCTGCTTTTTGGCTCTTTGTAACTTTGTTAAGGCTGAGAGATCATTCCAGACAAGTGCCCACCAGTTCAGAAGGTAAGAAGAAGAAGGAAGCTTTTCAAACCAGGGCCTTCAGATTGATAGTCTCAATAAAAATAAAAAAATAAAAAAAAACTTCAGAGGACTACTTTTTGACACAATAGTGTCTCCCACAAGAGTGGGGGTGGAGATTGAACTTCTCTGCCAGATGCCCTCCCTGGTTTAACACTCCTTGCATCATGTCCCTACAGTCCAGCCTGTCCCAGTAAACACATCTGAAAGTGCGTAGGAGTTAGTAGCAGTTCATACATTTATTTGATTTACATTTCTCCAAAGTGCTAATTATGCACTGCTCAAAGTTTATCGGCGTCTGATCCTCTCGTTCACAAATATATCAGCTCTAATTGGTCACTATTAAATCAGATTAACTTCCCCCAAGTCTTACAATCAAGCTGAAATATGAGTCATTTTGTATGTCCTCCCTGGGTACTTTAGTTATCCTGTCGTCTGCTCTCATGAGGAGGTTGTGGGTTAGACTCCTGATCTCTCTGAGAAGAGTGTTCCCCGAGCTGAGGGGGAACAATCAAATAAAGGTTCGTTTGTAACTCATCCAAAAATGTAACTTTAAACAAACAGAAATAGCGTCGTTTTTTGGTCACTCCTATGACACTTATCTACAGAATGGAAACCTCTGCTTGCCTGATATGTTCCCCACTGCTGCTTTTCCCAAACCACTTCTGGAACAATTGGTTTTAAAATACCTCAAGGCTGTTCAAAAAGTATTTTCCACTTGTTAATTACTTTTTAATCTAACGCATTTAGCTATATTCCCTATGGACCTTTTCATTTCATGCAGCTTATAAAGCAAAAATGTAAGAAACACTGTATTATAGTTTATAATGAGATTTTAGAATGTGCTTGTTATATGAATATGCATTACAGTCTGTGTTTGAGTAATGTTTGTGGGGAGTAAATATTTAACAAGGCTAGGAAACAAAGATACATTTATTATTCCTTAACATGTTTGCTATAATCACTGTGTAACCTAAAACATATCTCTACTTTGACCATTACTGATACTCTGGTACAATGGACCACCAAGAAGAACGGTGGCGAAGAACGCTAAAAACACACCTAAAATAGAAGAAATGCTAATGACATGAATGAATCCAAACGTAGATTAGTGACAATGTGCACATCGTGGGGTAATTTCAATGTTACTGGGGTCCCTAAGAAAAACTAATCCTGCTCAAATAGGGCTATTACAAACAGCAGGAGAGTAATTTTTGC
>BJKM01000257.1:615000-784415 GCA_015082035.1 Chaenogobius annularis
TTAAACTCAAGGACTTACAAATAGCCCAACAACAGATGATTATTAAGGGACTTTCCCCCACAGAAGTAAGACATCATGGGGCGGCGTCTACCCATTGGTTCCAATCGGCACAGACTGACAACGACGGGAATGCGAGGATGAACTATCAACCATTGTCCTGCGCAGAACTGGCACTATTGAAAGCTAAACTTCCAATGCTCCAACAAGAAGGATGAGCTTGGTTTGAGGCGGTCAAAATGCGACCTCAAATGCGACATTAGAGCAGTAGGAGACGTGAAAGCCCTTTTGGCAGAGTGCGGGGCTCCGGGCACACGTAGCAAGAGGAATTTGGAGAGATATGGGATATGGCTGCCACACTGGTACAAAACCCATTTGATCAGTATTCTCAGAATCGGAAAGAGTTTATTACCATTGTCAATGAACAAAAATTCACAAACATAGGAACTTGTCTCGGCGTTAAAGTGCAACATAAAACACTGAGCAATAATACAATAAAATAACATATATTCAATCAAAAAGGTAATGCATTAAGAAACAATTTTAATAATTAATAAATTACTATAAAATAAATAAAAATAAAAATAGCATTACTATGTACACATTCTGCTGCTTTTCTGGTTCAGGTAGAAGCCAGATATCCTCCACCTCAGCCAACACCACCGAGCTTCCCATTATTCTCACCTGGTGACTGCCCCAACACATACATGGAAAGCTGCATTCAAAAATATGTCAGCTCCATGCACACACACCCACTGCACAAAGCACTTGCCTCTTTTAAAAAGGTGTTCTAGATGCACTCCCAGAATCAATTAAAACCATAATAATACAAAAGCTAAAACTCAAATGATGGCAACAACGGCTGATTCACAACCACCACACCACACTCTCCGAGATCCCTACACCCGCAAGCGTCTTATACGCGACACCTCCTCAGCCCTTCGGGCCTCTTACATTCCCCACACACACATCCACGTACATGGCAACCAAGGAGCAAACAGAGGCTACTTTAGAGGGAGAGGCAGGGGAGGCAGAGGAGCAGGAAGAGGAAACTATGGACAACAATACAATCCACAGTATAACCAACAACAGTCCTCCAACGTTTGTTTCATCTGCGGGAGTCAAGAGCATTGGGCTCGTGTTTGCCCACACAGTCAAAATCAAGGCCTTCCACAACAGAGAGGAGTTGGAAATAGAGGAGGACAGGGACGAAGTCGTCCTCCCTGGAACCGTGGTGGACAGAATGCTGGACAGTGGATTCGAACGAGATTGATTCACTCACCGCAAACTCCAGTAAATTTACTGGGAAGAGACATTCTACAAGCCACTGGTGCCACAATCCATTGCACCCCTGACAACATGATCGTGTCTTTGCCAAATGGACATTCCATCAAGTGCACTCATTCACGAACACCTGGACTCTTTCTGGCACAAGCAGATTTGACAGATCCTCCCTGTGTGACCATTTACTGGGGACTGTTGGAACCAGGAACACTTGAACTGAACGGACTATATGCCAAAATGCTTCAATGGAAGCCATGGTTCATGATGTTACATCCTTATGCTCCTCCTGCTGACCCATTACATGTTACACTCTTTTATGACCGCAACACAGATTTACAATACCAAGTAGATTTCAATGAACATGTTAGAGGGAATTTATACACAATTACATCTACTCATTTTTATGTTCATGAATCAGGAGTTGTTTCCCCAGTTATTTTGCCTGATGATTTGAAGCCATATTACAAAAAGAGATTCACTGACAGACCCACATATTTCACTTTTCCTCGGTCCAGGACACGAGGCACGAGAATTAGGACCATTGACATACAAGCTAAATCAAACTGTCGATTGGGAACAAACACAAGTAGAGGGCGTTCGATACAGCCATTCTACAAAGGCTTACAAGATTCGAATTGACAAAACAACAGACACGGTGGTGGCTGAGGAGGAGTATATTTCCAGATCACATGGCAGAGAGCTGACAGATCATGAGTGCTCTGAAGAAATGCTCAACAAATTTCCACAATCCCTTTGGGCCCAGGGCCCTGCTGATATTGGTAAATGTACTACAGTGAAACCTGTCATTTTGGAAGTAAAACCAGGATCACATGTTTACATTCCTCAAAGACCATTTCGCACTCAACAACAAGCTCAGGGAGTTGAGGAGGCTCTTGTTAATCTGTGGGAAGCAGATGTTTTGGAGCTCTCTGATTCATCTTGGAACACTCCTTTGAATCCAGTACCCAAACCTAATGGTACGTACAGAATGGCACATGATTTAAGAAAAGTTAACGACGTCACAACAACTCCTTTGCTACCGTTGCCGGACCCACACAAGTGTCTCTCTGTTCTAGAACCTGAAATGCAATTCTTCAGTTATTGATCTGACTCAAGCCTTCTTTACAATCCCGTTGGCTCTTGAGTGCAGATATCAATTTGCTTTCACTCATGGTGGGGTCAAACTGCAGTACAAAGTTTTGACGCAGGGCCACAAAAACTCGGCCGGCATTTTCAATCAGGTTCTTAAGGAATGTTTGAAAAATATTGACGTGCTTCTTGGTTCTGTGGTGGTTCAGTACATGGATGACATTCTCGTTGGTTCTGCTTCAGCAGCAGATTGCTTGCAAATGACCTGTCGTGCTCTGTCTGCCTTGTATGAATATGGATTTAAAGTCTCTAAAAAGAAGCTACAATGCTGTAGACCACAAGTTACATTTTTGGGGAAAATTATCTCAGCTGGTCGTGTAAAACCTACTCCAAGCCAGAAACAGTCGATTTTGAACGCTCCCAGACCAAAAACAGTTAAAGATTTACTCTCTTTCTTAGGATTGGCTAACTATTCTCGCTATCATGTCCCTGACTACACTGGTGAGACTGCACCACTGAGGGCAATCATTAAGCAAGCTGGCGTCAGAGAACTACAAGCACGACTGGACTGGACTCAGGAAGCTGACCAAGCTTTCACTGACTTAAAGAAGGCACTCGCCACCTGTGCTGACTTAGCCATCCCAGACTACACCAAACCGTTTCATTTTGACACTTCCATCACATGTGACTCAGTACATGGTGTTCTATGGCAAAAGACAGGGACAGGACAAAGGTCAGTTATTCTCTATGTGTCCACCCCATTGGATCCTTTTCTGATCACACTCCTGATGCTTTACCTATTCTACAAATGATGCAGTCATATCAAACTCTCTTGCAACATGATGTATGGATCAAAGCTTTCACTCTTTCTGAACATGAACTTATATATTCTGAATCTGGTCTTTTGTGGATGTCCACTGAAATCTGGCACTCTTTGCAGTCCTTAATGGACTCTCTTCCTGCAGGACAAGCGCATTCATTGCGACTGTACCTGGACTCTTACTGGACCACGACTCCGTGGAACTTGCAATGCTTAATGACTACTGCAGACAGTCTGTCTGCACAACAGACTCATGATTTAAGCTTTTGGAATGATCAACCTCAAGCTTTCCTTTATGAGGACAACTGGTATCACTGGTCCCACTCAAAACCTTGTTATGACTAAAGTAGGTCCAAAGGCCCTACTGAAGGGGGTGGAAAATGAATGACAGCACAAAGACTGTGATTTATTGTAATGAAGGAGGTAATCCGATGGTTCAGATGAAAACTCAGGTTTCCTCACGATATGCATTAACTTGGGTCAAATTATGTACAGAAAAGGCAAAGAAGACTTTCAGTGTCAAAAAGGAAAACGGAGAAATGTGCCCTGAAACAATGGTTTATTAATGTGTCTAATGTTAATATGTCTCTTTCAGAAGGAAATGGATCTAGGAGGCGACGACCACTTATTAAAGAGCATCATGTTGGTAGCAACAAATGGTTAGAATTAGCTAAAATAACTGCAAATGCGACACAAGTCCAGAATCCCTGTTGGGTCTGTTCCTTCAGACCCCACCACTCCGAGGAGATGCCCACTTCAGTGGCGATTACTGTCTCGACCCAAGAAACAATCTGTTTATTATGGCAAAGTATTTACGGGCGACTAAATTATACCACTCTAGCAGGTTGCGAGTCCTATGCCCAATATGCACAATTAAATAGTTGGAAAACCCGATAAATCCTTCAGAAGATTTTTCTCTTTATAGGTGGTATTTTGTTGCTGTTTGGTGTTTTGTTTTGTTGTGTTGTTCCTCTCCTCAGAAGTATGGTCTCTAAAGCCTTGAGCAGCACAACCACTGGAGTATTTGTGAATGTAGAAGGCAATTCCAATGATCTAGAATCAGGTTTGAGGATGATGCCTGAAGGGGGCGAAGAAGATGTCTTTGCCCAGAAAGCTCGGGAGGCATTGAATGAGGATTGGATGACACACTTTTAGTTTATCGTCGGGTAAAATTTTCTAGATGATTATGTTTTGGTGTGTTTTCTATGCTTTGTTTTTCAGGATTTTTCAGATTACTCCTCTGTCGGTTGTGTGAGGTCCTTGACCTCAGAAGGGGGACTGAAGAGAACTACATATTATGCATCGATCATATATTCGCCATTGTACAATGCATTGAACATGTATTCACTATTAGACAATGTTATGCTGCTCTTTGGTCTGTGGTGCTGTGCTTTTCCACTCTGACCCCAAGGTTTGAGCAGTCTCAGGTTACACGAGCAGACAAAGAGAAAAAGGTGGAGACCATGATGGAGGTCAGATGGGCACTGGGCCAATCACGGCCCTACCACAAGGACTTCCTTTAGGCTCATGCATATTCATTTTCTGTGTCTATATACTGGCAAACTGTGGCTGTCCCGTTACTCTCCGGAATTATTAAGACGCGAGTAACGAGTGTTAGGCACCCGGAAGTCCAGACGTCTGTATAGGTGACTTTGTTAGGAGAATAAAAGAATGCGTAATGAAACTCATGAATCTTGGTCATCTATAGCTGGTATGTATTAGTAACTGATAGAGTAGATCTTGTTGACTTTCACTCCTCTTCCAGTTTCTGAACACGCAGATGTCCGCGTTAAATAGAACTGGGCATATTTCTTCAGATGAGAGTCGAAACATTTTGTTTTTTCTAAAGCAGAGTCCAGATGACTACTACTGAATCTTTTTCTACATTTGAGTAGAACATCAATCACAAACTCAGAAATTGGTTGTGGACAAGGGTGCTTCTATCCATTTTAAAAAGGGACAGATCATGGTAAGCTCCCATGTGAAAATCAATTACCCATTAATGAAAAGGTAACTGAGGAACTGGGAAAGAACCTAAGCTGAAGCCTCAGTCATATTTGCAAAAAGTAATGGAGCCTGTATTTTAGTTTTCATTTTGGATATAGGGACATATCCTTTAGTCAATTTGTATGCTTTGTCCGCTATATTGTTGCCATCTGCAATAGATGTTCCTGATTTTTGATGTCCTGGGCATTTCAGGATTGGAACCATTTTTGGCAATTTCAGTGCTTCAACCAATCTCTTTGTTTGATGAGTGCTTGGATAACGGCTTCAAGTTCTGCACTTTGAGCCGAGGCCCCAGGGGGCATCATTTTGGTTATTTCAATTTGAAAGACCGCTTTTCATCATCTTTCAGATAATGTGAAACAGCAGCATTGCTGGCCATAATTTTCCCATCAGGTGACAGATGTGAGTGCCCATCAGTGAAGAATGTAATGTCTGTGTCAAATTATTTTGATCTCACATTGAGGAACAGAGTGTCTTGTTCTGTCATGTCATGTGGCGCCCTATCAGCAAAGTCAGAAATACTGGCATCATCAACTGTCAGCCTGCCAGCCTTTCATTCAACACTTTGAAGCCTTCTTTAGCTAAAAGGTTTAGCATTGCAAGGAACGTGTCTATTGTTTCAGTTTCTGTTGTTCCTGCAATGAGAATGTCATCTACATTTTGTAAAACAATGGTGTTTGTTGGATGGGGTTTTAAAAAGCCTGCAATTAAGTGCTGTGTTAAATTCTCCTGGTGATGAAATTACACCTGTGGTAGTATATTTGATATTGTTGTCCTCTATATGTAAATGCAAAGTAGGGTCTTGATTCTTCTGCTAGGGAGCAGCAGAAGAATACATTTTGCAAGTCCAAAATGGTGATAAACTTGTTGCTGCTGTCAACATTGGATAGGATGCAATACGGAACTTGTCCTGTACGTGCTTGTTAATTGGTCCGAGGTCATGTCATGCACCAATCTAGCAAACTCCTTACCAGGCTTAGGCACTGTATTCAAAGGAGAGTTGTAGTCAGATTTAGTTAGAACCAACAATCCTGTTTTCAGTAATCCCTTATGAGTAGGTGCCACAGCTCTCTCTGCTTTTGGTTTCAGAGGGTACTGTTCGGTGAGTTTGAATCTAAATGCACTTTGACGGGCTCAATATGGTCACACCTACGTCAAAGGGTCCATGGGACCAAACCTTTGGGTCAACTTCACTGAGTGTGCTTTCAGCATGATCTGAATTAACTCTCTCTCTGCCATCAGCCCTTGTTCTGTAAACTGACATCACAGTCAAATCAGTCAAAAGCTTGTACATGTTTGATGATGGAGAGATAAAACGTGTGTCCTACTATAGTAGAGAGTCCAGTCTGTGATGGCCTTTGCCTTTGTCATCATTGGACCGTTATGCTGGGACATTTCCAAGTCCCTATGAACATTGTTTATTCTGTTTTTATTCTGTTTTTTCCACTGTAGCCCCTCAAGGCAACTACTGTTGTGACCAGTTTTTTGTTTTCCCTCAGCTAAATGTCTGTAGTAAGCCAGTGTTATGAGAAGTGGATCTCTGGGTTCCAAATACTTTGTTAGTATTGTTATTAGCCATGGCGAAATAGAATCTTTAAGAGCATTAAATCATTAAATCTATTGCAACTGTCTGTTTGGAGTTCATGCCAAAATACTGCAGCAGTGTTGTCATCAACTTGGGTGTGCTCTGCAATAATAAAATTACCCTGGGTCAGCTCTGAGTACTGCTCCATTAGGCCATAAAACATCTGTGTGTGCCTTGTGGTATGTTATTTTATATTTTATTAGGGACAGAACGTCTCATCCTGGCAGGTTAACAGGACATTCCGGGGTAATTGGCAAGAAGAAATTGTGTGCGTAGGTCACTATTTCCTTGTCTTTTAGTGACATGAGAGCGCAGTCAACATTACTGGATAGAGAACATTTCTGTTTGAGTCCGGAACACCCCACCACTGTAGTTGTCCTATCAGTGGCAGGCAATATAAATATGGCTGTGCTGTACCTGGCGCCCTTGTCTACCATAAAAACATAAACTAGATTTCCAATTCTGACTTTTACCATCGGAACTGGCAACCTGCTTTCAGTGGGGTCCCGGCCTCCCAAATGCACCTGCAAAAAGTTGTACGGTAGCATTGTCGGGCTACCTCCTGGAGTGTTTGTCATATATTGTTGCTGTGTTTTGTGGTACCATTTGCGGGGCATATGTTAGCGCCATTCGTACCCTCTAAGCTGCGCAATGGTGAACTGCTCCAAAGGTTTCTGCACACAGAAAATCTGCATTGCGCACAGAATGTACATGACCACTCGCTGTAACAGAGGACCGAGCAGGTGGAGACGAGAGAAGGAGAGCTCTGCGTCTGGTGGATGTATTATCACAGGACAATGCTTTGACCATGTGAGTAGAACAATGCTGGTGAAACTTTACGAATGAGACTCAGCACGACTTAAGAGGTGTGACCGTGGAGCAGTCTGTGAATGAGCCTTTTGGTGTCATACATTTCTCCCTCTGAGCAGTTTCAATGAGATTAGTTTAGTTTATTTATTCATAGACCGTCCTGTGTGGGTATTTTGCTCAGAGTTGTCTAAACATGGGTCTTTCATGGATTGTCTCGTTACAGTAATATGATCTGCAAAGGCCCGGAACAGGCAATGGCCTATTTGAAGCTGTACTCTGCATTGTGTATGTTAAAGTTGGTCTGAAGCAGTGGTTTTCAAACAGTGGGTGAGGGTCCACAAATGCGCCACAGAGAGTAGGCTATAAGGCCCAAAGAACATTAGGTTCCTCAGATGAAATGAGGCAGTTTGATGTTTAAATGTCCACTATGTAAGTTTTCTAGTTGAGGGTCCTTGATTTTCTCATAAAATTGTTCTTGCTTTGCTGGAAGGTTCCACGGTATGATATAAACTCATCTATCTTTTCATTTATCTAGGTTTTTGCCTCTAAAGTACTTGGTTACATGCTGTACTAAAAAAAATGGGTGCTGATCATGAAATTATTTCAAAATCAGGAATCAGGAATCAGGAATCAGGAATTTATTGCCATTTTCAGTGAAAATTCATTACATAGGAACTTTGTAGAAAAAGATTCAGTTGTAGTCATCTGGACTCTGTTTTAGAAAAAACAAAACGTTTCAACTCTCATCCAAGAGTCATTCTCAATCGAATCCATTGAGAATGACTCTTGGATGAGAGTTGAAACGTTTTGTTTTTTCTAAAACAGAGTCCAGATGACTATAACTGAATCTTTTTCTACAATGGAACACTCCTGGACGAATGAGGGATTACACCGACACATTACATAGGAACGTGATTTGATGACAGATGCGACATGAGAGGCATGCATAAGAGCATCAGCCCCCCGGCAGCCGTGCCATACTGGGGAACTTGAACTCTAGGAAAATGAAATACAGTTTCAGCCATAAGCATGACTATGATACACAATATACAACACATATTATGAATACGTTGCATGAGGTCACGTGCAGAATTATTCAGTGGATGTGGGGGAGGGTCACAAACAAGAGAAGAAATAGATAGGGGGAAAATGCAGACGGTGGACTGAAGGCCATGTTGTTTGTGCGTGTGTGTGGCTCAGTTTCACTTGCTGTCCAGCTGGTCTCAAGGCCAAGGCCGGCGGAAAAGATAACGGAAAAGGAGCAGGAAGAATTAGAGCATAACGGGGGAAAAAATACTTTTTAATACATTTGTTTGATCAGTAATTTGCCAGATCAAATAGTCCAATCATTGCTGGTCCTCTGTGTAGCGATCCGTTTGTACCATTGAGTTACTCCATCTTTCAAAAAGTTCACTGTTCTTGATCACGTACGAGCTGTGCCATACCGTACTCAAGTCTCTGTTCGAGTCGCTGTTCTCTGTTTCCAGATTTGAGTACCAATATTCAGCTCTTTTTATATAACACACCTATTGAATCAAGCTGACATTATATAGCAGGATATCATACAACTCTGGCCAATTTAGACTATAACATAGATTTTCTTTTTAAACATACCAAAGTACATGAAATTACCCATATTTTTTTATATATATATATTTCTCTTTTCCTGGGGGACCCCCTGCAATGAATAGGACTCCCATTGAGTAAATATTTCTTCAACTTGTGGGAAATTTTATTCACCACGTTTGCCCCTGTTATACAGGTAATGAACAAGATTTTTCATCTTTCATCTTTTTCATTGTAAGTGGATTAAAACATTTAAATAAAAATTATCTAACAGAAATTACTGCTGTAATTTGATTCTTTTAACAAACCATGTAACTTGGATGGATGTGATACTGGCATGACCACAGTGCACGCATCTGATAGTGCTCACAGTGGTCCAAGGGGCCGCTCAGAGAGTTAGTGTGTTTGCTCCCTAAGGCAGGGGTAGGCAGATATTTTTCCTCCGAGGTTCACCACCTTACCTCCAGTGTCCATGTGCTGGTGTTTGTGGGAGTGAATGTGGGACAATGGTGTTAATGAGCCCATGGATACAATCTGTGTTTACAGCATGTGTATCATGAATGTTCATGAACATGCAGCGTCCCAAACAAGAAACTAACAAAAATAAAATGGATTTTGTAGCTTGTTGGAAAAAATGTTTTCCTTATCATTAACATTTGGAAATTTACATTTGTCACATATTCTTCTCAATGAAGTTCAGTGCAAATTTACTCTCACTAAGCATGGACAAAATGTATGCTCCATGTCAGCAAAATTGTTCAATTGAATGAATAGAAAGGAAGGTTTTGTGATTTCTGCCATGTCTTTGTGATTTTAATGCATTTTTTTCCTGTTTTGTGAAGCACTTTGAATTGCCTTGTGTATGAATTGTGCTCTACAAATAAACTTGCCTTGCTTACTCTCAACACATCCAGGAGCATTCACTTTGCAACTGCTCCATCTGCTGGTGCAATGAGAACTGAAAATGAATGGATTAGGCGTTAAACCAAACAGCAGCATGCAAAACAGAAAGTGTTAAGCTCTGAAGAGGTAGACCGGATAAATGGATTTCTACAAACCTGCCGTGAATGTTAGGACAAGTCTACTTGTGTCACATTTTAGAGATGAAGAATGTTTATGGAAAGCAAAATTGAAAAATGATAATAAATGATAATAAAAATTTCTGGCCTGAAGGCTTAGACAGGGCAGCTAGCAAGAAATGAGGCAAGAGGATGTAGAGGGGACATTTTTTACTTTAGATAATAAACTCTGTGTCTCCAGAAGGTAAACTTGATCAAATCAAATATAGCTTTTACTGATATCAATGTATGTATAATACCAATTTATAATTTGGTGTTTTGGTTCTTAAGATGATTATCCAATCCGGAAACAGAATGAGCCTCATATGTGTCTCATTTGTGTTGCCAGTTTCAAAGCTGAAATTCAGTGTGTTTAAACATGTGCTTTGTCCTCTCTCTGATCTGAACAGTCACTACCTCAAGCCCAGCACCTGCACAGTCATGAATCAGAGCTAGTTCAGCCTCTGCAGCTCAGTATGACTAGGATTCTGGAGGAGAAGGAGATGAACATGAGACATGGCCTGTCCACAAACTGAGAAGGACAAACGCTTGGATGAGGCCCCTGAGAGCCATGTTAAATGAACTGGTTAGTACTTGGATGTGAGACCACTGGAATGCTAGGCTACAGGAGGGAAGTAGTGCACACTGTCATTATGCCCTTGGGCAAGACACTTCACCACCATACCGCCAGTGTCCATGTGCTGGTCTTTGTGAGAGTCAATGTGGGACAACAGATGGAAATGAGCCCATGGATACAATCTGTGTTTACAGCATGCTTGTCATCTATGTTCATGAACATGCACTGTCCCCAACAAATAAACCCAACTACATAATAAATTAACAAACACATTTATTCAATATAAATTAAAATAATTTACTACAAGAACTGATCAATGCTTTTATTAAAACGACTTTTAAAACATGATTTGGTATTATTTTAATAAAAGGTTATATGAAAACATTTTTAAAATAATACATTTACAAGCCCTTTTAGGAAAACATTTTGCAAACTGTATTAGCTTTTTTGATTAACTTCACCGTAAAGTAAATAAAAATGTATTCCATTCGTTCTCTGTGGGAATTAGCCGAGTCTTGCTCAAATAAATAAAAATAGAAAGCTGTGGCGAAACTCAGCTAATTCCCCATAAGGATGAATGGAGCAGGAAGTGGAGCGCCGCATTTTTAAGGCAACCAGAACTACCTGGTCAGTTTCCTGAAAAAGGCCCATTAGCAGGAGGAGCAGGAGGGCCACGGTAAAGCTAATTGCTTCACAGAAGGTAAAACTGATTTCCTAAAATAATTTGTAAATGAATAAAGAAAAGTTTATGGAAATCCATTAAATGAATTGTGCTTTAAATTGTATTAAATTAAAATGAATTAAAATTCTTTTCATAAAAGTGTGTATTAGTTTATATATAAACTGATATATATATATATATATATATATATATATATATATACACACACACACACACACACACACACCTCTCTCTCTCTCTCTCTCTCTCTCTCTCTCTCTCTCTCTCTCTCTCTCTCTCTCTCTCTCTCTCTCTCTCTATCTATATATATATATATATATATATATATATATATATATATATATATATATATATACCACAGATGTTAAGACACAAAAGCTGCTCACCATGCATGGAGGGTTCCACCCAAAATCCAGCACCCTGAGACTGTACACTAGTCGTAAGGAAGGAGGCCGTGGACTAATGAGTGTGAAAGCCACTATCCAGGGTGAAACACCCAAGATCCACAAGTACATCAAGGACAAAGGCCCCAACAGATGACGTGCTTAGTGAATGTCTCAGGCAATGGGGAACAGAGGATGAGGTGCTGGAGGTGGGACCATCATGGGAGGACAAGCCCCTACATGGGATGTACCACCGGAACATAACTGAAGTGGCTGATATCAAGAAATCCTAGCAGTAGCTAGAGCGGGCCGGTCTGAAGGACAGCACAGAGGCACTCATCATGGCTGCACAGGAGCAGGCCCTGAGCGCCAGAGCAATAGAGGCCCAGATCTACCACACCAGACAAGAACCAAGGTGTAGGTTGTGCAAAGGGGCCCCTGAAACAATCAAGCACATAACTGCAGTGCAACTGGTGCAAGATGCTGTCAGAGCAAGCATACATGGAGCACCGTAACAAAGTGGCTGGCATAGTGTACAGGAACATCTGTGCAGAGTATGGACTGGAAACCCCAAGGTCAAAGTGGGAAACACCCCCAAAGAGAATGACCGAGCCAAGATCCTGTGGGACTTCCAGATACAGACTGACAGAATGGTAATGGCAAACCACCCAGACATTGTGGTAGTGGATAAACAGCAGAGGAAAGCCGTTGTGGTCGACGTGGGGATACCAAGTGATGGCAACATCAGGAAAAAGGAACACCAGAAACTCGCAGAGAAGAGCTAGAGAAGGCGTGGAGGGGGAAGGCAAAAGTAGTGCCCGTGGTCATCGGAGCACTCGGGGCAGTGACCCCCAAACTGGAGGAGTGGCTACAACAGATCCCTGGAAAATCATCAGACATCTCAGTCCAGAAAAGTGCAGTACTAGGAACAGCAAAGATACTTCGCAGAACCCTCAAGCTCCCAGGCCTCTGGTAGAGGAGCATAGAAAAAGCAGAGAAAAAGGGATGAGACCACCCACGGAGGGTGAGAAGGGAATATAAATATATATATTTTATTCATATTCCCTGGGAAAAGATAATGTCCAGTCCCACTGAAACTAGTCTGAAACTTGCTGTGCTAAATGTCAGATCCTTATGTAACAAATCATTCTTAATTAATAATTTTATTTCATCTTATAATCTTGATATTATGTTTTTAACTGAAACACCACACAACTTTAAGTTTGAATCTGAAACACGAGAAAGCAAAAAGGGTGGAGGTGTCTGTGCAGTTTTTAGATAGATAAATAGTTACCCACAGGATGTCCTTTGCGGTGTTTTCATCATTTGAGTATGTATCCTTTAAAATGGAGCTAAAACAGTCTCCATCCATTCTCTTCATTGTTTTATACAAGCCTCCTCAGCACTGTCAAAGTTTTATTGATGATTTTACTGAGATGCTTTCAGTTGTATGCACAGACTTTGATGGTTTGGTCATAACAGGTGATTTTAATGTTCATGTTGATAATATTTGCGACAGAAACACTTAAGAGCTTGATGCTGTTCTTGAACAGCAGAGAGCACACTCTGGATCTTCTCATTACAATTACAGAGGGAGTTAGTATTACAAACATCAACGTGCTCTGTCTGATCATTTTGGTGACTGTTTTTCCCAAACCCCCAGCTGGTCCTGCAGTTGTTCGGAGGAGACACTTAAATTACAGCACTGGAACTGTTTATGGAAATGGTAAACTTTGGAAATGTTTCATGTTCCAATGTAAATGATTTGTTGAACTCTGTTACATCTAGTGTTTTGAATGTTTCTCGACACCATTGCCTCCATGAAGGCTAAAATGGTAAAAATAAGCAGAAGGCGCCATGGAGAAATGATGATTCGGTCAGGGCACAGAGAAGGGAACGAAAATGGCGCAAGTCAAAGCTCCAGGTTTAAAAAGAGATTTACAGAGAGAAGTTGTACATGGACATCCTCATTTTATGAAGAACTAGGGAAGGATATTTTTCTGAAATAATTGGAAGCTGCGGTAACAACTCGTTACTCAGTTTGCCACAGTAAACAGATTAACAAACCCTCCAGATCAGCTGCCGTTAGAACTCATTTCCCCATCCAAGTGTAATGACTTTGCCTTTTTATTTAATGACAAAAAACAGGGCAGAAATGCTATAAATTCCACAACGCAAAAAAATAACCCAGTTCATCTACATGCTGCCTCGATGTCTTACCCACCAGATTTCTAAAGTCTGTGCTGAACAGTTTGTTAGCACCACTCACTCACATAGTTAACATGTCGCTTCAATCTGGAACATTCCCAATGTCTTTGAAAACTGCGGTCATAAAGCCTCTCCTGAAGAAGAGCAGTCTTGATGCCGCAGTACTGAGTAATTACCGGCCCATCTCTAATCTGCCAAGTCCTTGAAAAGGTTGTTTACCAACAGCTCCCTGATTTCCTCTTAATAAACAACTCATTTGATGTTTTCCAGGCAGGTTTTAGACCTCATCACAGCACTGAGACTGCTCTTGTCAAGGTGACAAATGACATCCACCTGAACACTGAAGCCTCCGTCTTAATTCACAATTATGCAGACGACACTCAGATATATGTTTCACTGATGGCAGGTGAATCTGTTACTGCAGCGAACAGATCAGTGTGTGGATGCAAAACAACTTTCTCCAACTGAATTCAGACAGGACTGAAATCATCGTATATGGCCCACGGAAACAAAGAGAAAGTGTTAGCAGTCACCTCCAGAGTCTTGCACTAAATCCTACAAATGAAGTTTGTAGAAGAAAATCTGGGGGGACTAATGGACTCAGACTTGAAATTTAACAGCCCCTTCAAATCAATAACATCAGCAGCTTTTTACCATCTAAAAAACATTGCAAAAATCAAAAGTATAGTGTCTAAAAAAGACTTGGAGAGACTTGCATTTGACTCCAGAGGTTAGACTACTGTAACGGCCTGTTCACTGGCCTCTCCAAACAAGCTGTTAAACAGCTGCCGCAAATCCATAATGCTGCTGCTATATATCAGTTGCAAGAGCTAGTTGCAATTCTCAATTTAGCCAGAAGATGTCACCATGGTCAAATGTGAGAATAGTCATGACTTGCACACGTGTCATCACAACGCAACCATCGAGTGTCTCGATAAGAGAAAACAGAAAATGGTTTGTATATTGTAAATCTTTCTTTTAAAATGAGCCTTGAGTACAAAAATAATCTTTGAAATGGTCAGACAATGCTTTAAATTTAAATATTCTAAGATTATTGTCCATTACATTTGTAGAAACAAAGATTGATGTAGACTGACTGCTCGTCCTGTAAAGCGTATCACGACTCACGTAGGGGAAGTCTCAAACTATGTGACGGCGTGAGTTAAAATACCATTATTAAATACCATACCAATGAAATGTCATTTTTGTTAACGTTTAAGATTGTATTTTTGTTTATTGACCAAAATTGGACATGTTGTGGTTAATTCAGAGGGGAGATAGCACTGCTCGTGGTCCTCGTTGCGCTGGGTGTGGTCTGAGCAGTCTGTCTGCTCTTTCAAGTGAGTTAAAGTTCAGTGTCATACAATGTGATTCTAATGAAATTGTATTTTCAGAGTACCCACATTCGAATATAGATTAAGCGGTGTTTATTCTTTTCTTTTTTTCATAGGATAAGCCCACTACTGTTGTATTTTCTTTACTTTTTTATATCTTGTTACGAAGTGAATACAAAAAAGGAAACTGTGAATCCTGACAAAAGAGGTTAGGGTTAGGGGAGGAGGTAGAGGTTCCCAAAGTGGGGTCTCGGATCCTCTAAAGTTTTCCACACAAGTATAAAGTAAAACAATTTTGAATGTGTATTAGGCAAACTGCAGAGTTTGGGAATGGGTGCAAGTGGGACAAGTAGGTGAATGGGCGTGTGCACAGACATTTTAGCATATATGTTTTAAAATGACTAGAAACTACTATGTAGAAGATTGTCTAAAGAAGGGTTGTATTTGTTTCTGCGTAAACTATTTTATACTTTTCAAGTGGGACCAGAGGAATATGGCCATTATGTGCAACACAAACAAAAAGTGATACTTATTCACCTTGCTTATCTGTATTTTGGGACGGACATTGAGAATTAGCATTGGTTATAATGTTGTGTGGCATGAGCTCTTTAATATATCAAATAAACTAAATCAGGGGTGCCCATTACATCGATCGCGATCTACCAGTCGATCTCTGAGGCAGTCGATACCAAAGCAAAGTTTATTGGCCAAGTGTCTGTATTTACACACACAGCGAGTGCGGAGGAGGAGTCAGGCCGAGGAGCAGGAGGAGGAGTCAGGCCGAGGAGCAGGAGGAGGAGTCAGGCTGAGGAGCAGGAGGAGGAGTCAGGCCGAGCAGCAGGAGGAGGAGTCAGGCCGAGGAGCAGGAGGAGAGAGGCAGGTAGGAGGAGTTACGCTCTGAGCACTGTTTCTGTCCTTCACAGAGCAGTTTGTTATTGAGACGACCCAAAGGAAAACTGGCTTTTTCTATGTCTCAAGCCCCGCCTTCCAGCGTTACCATGGAGCTTGTCTTATTATAATAACTAATATTATAGTTAAAAAGAGCTTCAAGCGAGGGGATTACAAGCTCAACCTTCTAATATTTAGTCTAGTTATTATTTTATTTTCAAAATAGTCATCTGTATGAATGGGTCTAGTCAAGTCAATTAACAGATTTTCTCTCCCCTGCTTTATATTGCACGTCTATACATGCTTCTATAGCTGTTTATTAAAAAAGTAATATAAATCTACAGGTAGATCGAGGTATAAGTAGCTCGCACGCTGAAAAAGTGTAGGCACCCCTGACCTAAATAAATTAGGACTTTTTTTTTGCCTCCTTCTTAAACGTCAACACCAAGATGGCAGTGTTTTCCCATAGAAAAAGGCATGTAAAATAAGCGAAGTCCTTTAGTGCAGGGGTGTCCCAACTTTTTTCGCCGAGGGCCGGATTTTGAAATTTACACGGAGCAGAGGGCCACAGACAACCCGAGAATGAAGTGAATCATTTGAAATTTTGCATTTGACATAGTTTCGATGAGCCTCCACACCTTTATTAAGACTTGGAACATTAATATTAGGTTGGTATAACATCAAAATGCTTGAATGTTTCCAATTTTACAGTAAAAAGTACTACTTTTTGTTCTTTGGACCAACTTAGCAAGAAGCTGGAGGGCCAACAAAAATTGGTCTGAAGGCCCCGCATAATATAACGTTGTAAAATACCTTGATACATTTTTCCAACAGGATTCTTTCGAAACATGGTATTTTGTGCATATATGTCCCCATTCTTCATCAGTTATACCTGATGTGTGTGTGTGTGTGTGTGTGTGTGTGCGTGTGCGTGTGCGTGTGTGTGTGTGTATATATATAGATATATATATATATATATATATATATATATATATATATATATATATATATTTATATTTATATATATATATAAATATTTATACACACACAACAGATAGATAGATAGATAGATAGATAGATAGTAGAATCTGTATGACAGCAAAGAACACAATCATATTTCAGATTTTACAAACCATTTTGCTTATTTGTCCCCATTTCTGACCATTTTTATAAAGTTTATTATCTTACTTCCTGGTTGGACATGGACAACAAATGTGACATAGGTAGAAGTAATTCCACAACTGTTACCTAGCAACCATACCGTAAACAAGAGCCGAAATGCATATAAATTACACAATTGTTATAATTTCACAAACAATAATACCATATAACACAATTATTTTACTGAATGACGGTTTAAACTTTCAGAAAATTGTGCTAGTTTGGTGTAAATTAAATAAAATATATATATAATGGCATATCGCATATTGATCACTACTTTCTGCAATTTAAAATGTTTCAAAACGTCTTCACAAACTGCAACTTAACGGAAGCAAAACGGGAGAACCTGTCATATAGACTTTAAGGTTATTTCCTATATTCAAATTGAATTGGATACAATTAAATGACTTCCGTGGGTGCTTTTATTATGAAGAGGCGCAGCGGAAGCCCTGCTTGTGTTGATTCCCGCTAGCTCCACTTGTTCTCCCTCCGCGGGCTCCGCTCATTCACTTCGGGCTCGGACTCCCAGCGGACCAAACAGCTCAGCGGGACGACGGACGGAACGTACGGCGGCTCCTCTCGCCTCGAACATCGTCACATCCTCGGATACACTCGGAAAGCACACACCTTCCCCACGTTTCCCCGACCGTTTGGGATTAACAACGGAGCGTTTTTCGGCTCCTTTTGGGGGGAGAGAGGAGGAAAGGGTAGCGGGGATAGTCAAAGGTTTGGAGCCGAGTTGAGAGTTCGCCGCCGCCGCCGCTGCTGTTGTTAGCCATTAGCCTGTAGCCACCACCGCCGGGGACGCTTCGCCAAATCAGACTAAACTTCTCTTCTTTTGCGTTGTTGTTTTACGTCATTTTGTCACGATGTGGTGGTTTTTGCGAGGTTTAAACACGTGGCCAGGGATTAGCACAGGCTGACAAACATTTAAACACAATTTCGTCTGGTGTAAGTGCGTTTTTTCTCCGTTTATTTATCATCCAACGCTGTTTTTTGGCACCGTTTTTAAGTGGACTTTAGCCCGCGGGTGGTGTGACTGCTTCCCTCTTTTCCGTGGCATAAAAGCACTCTTTGATTCACAGTTTGGACTTGTTCAAAACTTGGCTTAAAGTTTTTTTTTCTACTTTTTGGAGGCTTTTTTTCCCCTTTTCCCAGTGTCGTGGAAAAATGGATGCGGGAATAGAGAAAGAATGCAGCGCCTTGGGAGGGCTCTTCCAGCTCATCATGAACGATATGAAGGTAACGTGAACAAAACTATTACGTAATTTTATTTTAATTTAATAACGACATTTAAATTTGGGTTTAAGCAGCTGCGTGCTTACGTAATGTTATGCCCAAGAATGTGCTCTTATTTTGTTCATTTTGTACGCCTTTGGTCTAGTCTTGCAACGATTAATGGGAATAATTGTGATTAATCGTATTTTTTATCGTTTTATCGCTATCTGGACTTTACAGACTGTAAAACCTGTACGAAAAAGACATTTTTATCCTCAAAAATGGAAAAACTAATTTCAGATTTTGTGACTAATTGTGACTAGTCTTCTGTATCAAGGTTTCTGATGAATCGTAATTGTTTTTTGGACTATATGAATGCTAAAACACATGCCAAAAGAAGTTTTATCATTAAGACTGCAACGTTATAAAAAAGAATATACCGTGTTGGATTTTATCAGTAATGCACTTTATTCATAAATATATTGAACGTTTATTTGGCAGACAATGTATTTAAAAAGGCTCAATGTACAATAAAGAAAGAAATAATTGTTTGACTAGTCGACTACTGAAAGAATCTTTAGTTGCAGCTGTACTTTGGTGTAACCTTTATCCTACAGGCCTATGTAAACAACCCAAATCAATAATATGGACTAAACCAGGAATAAGAAGTCTCATACTTTGAGTAAACTAAAATAAATCTAGCTAAATGAACCAAGCTAGAACTAAAACCGAAGAATTTCAAAAGGTCTAAACAATGAATAATTTATACTAACCGTAAGACTGAAACTGGACTACACTAACTGCTCTTAACCAGGTCTAAATATGGGTCTCCCTAATTATGGAACTTACCCCATGACAAAACCTGGTCTTCTTAACGACCTCAAAACCCTAATTTTAGCCCTGGACCAAAATGGCAGCATAACTGTCAATTCAAAACACTACCAAACGACGTCCAAATGAGGAAAACGAAAACTAAAGGGTTATAAAACATCAATTAAAGGTCTATCTCTAACAAAACCACAGCCAAGACTTACAGTAACCAGGACTAACCAAGGACTGAATGATGGAGGGCTGACCAAGACTAAATGAAGACTAAACGGGACTAACCTGAATTAAAAGTGAAAAACCAGCACTAAACCAGGACTAATATGCAAACTAAACTTGGACAAAACCAGGAAGCCAACCAACACTTTTCATTCAGACTATAATTGAACAATGGATCTGCCGGGATATGCTACAACGTGCCTGGAAATGTCTTGATCGAGCAATCAGGATTTCCATCATTTTAACAATTTGTTGTTTTTGTGAAATTGTCAAACTGTGATTCACTTTTCCCCCCGTTTAATTTGCTCAAACACGCTCCCAATTTCTCCTATTGGTTAGACTCGGCAAGGCTCATAGTGAGTGATAGCTGGATTTAACCAATCAGAGTGAGGTGTGGACGTTCAGAAGACTCCGATGACATCGTTTGACTCTTAAAGGCAATAGAAAAACACAAAGCGTACTTGAATCGTGGTAAAATTGTGATATTCATTATTTTGCCATAACGCCCACCCCTAATTGAGGTTGAAATGTTGCACAAAAACCTGTAAGGGCCATAAAATGAACCGCATAAGTGCATAAATATCATTTTATACCCGTTAGATGTTTGTTTTGTTCTATCGTCTCTATTTTATGTCATTTTTTATTGTTTATTGTGTATTAGATATTTTGTCAATATCTAATACAACACAAGTACTAACAGTACAAATGAGTTGAAAATGGAGGTTGCTGTGTTTGCTGCTCTGTGATTGGCCAGCCCTGTGCGGAGGTTCAAATGGTTTCAGAGCTATAATGCGAGGGGGCTCGTCCAGCTGCCGTGTCTTTGAACTGTGGAGGTCCCGTGCCCTTTGGCGGCGTGTCCTGGCTCCACATGGGTCCTGCCCACTGAGGCAAGGCTAATGTCGCTATGCTAACGCTACAGACGCTCGCTGTTAGGGCAACTTCAAAACTGTCTTAAAACGTCTTCCAAATGTGAAACACAGAACTAGTTTTCATAACGTTCAGAAGTCGGAGCGATAAGGCTGACAAATATTAGCACGCTGACAGCACACTTCCTGGTTTGCGGAGAATAAAATCAGATGCAGACAGCACACAGTGGGCTCATTTTCACCTGAACAGCAGCTTTATGTCAATATGTCACAATATGTCTGTGCTGGGGCTTAACTACATGGTCTGAATTTGTTCCAGACAGAACGTGTTTCAGAACATGTGAACTACAGGGTTAGCAGGTCCTATACAGAATAAGACCTCATGGATACAAGGGCTGGGACCATACACTTTTGTCACCACGCACACGGCACAACACAATATGCATTGCAGTTTCAATATATTGTGACACATAATATGTTGCAATTTAATATAATTAAAAAAGTATTGTAATACTTTACCCATAATAAATGTCAAAAGAAGTATTATGGTTGATACTCATTAATAGCTGGAGTTAAAATACAAGCCTTCTTCCCTTTTTTATAATAAAGCACCAAAGCTGATATTAACAATATTGTTAATACTGATACAATACAACAAGTATACAATATATTGTCGTAGCCCTCATTTTTTTAAGTTGAAGTTCTTCATTTTGGATTTGGAGTGATTGCTCAAACCAAACTGAAATGTCATTGGCTTGTCTGTGCACCTCTGCATTAAAACACCCAAGCTGATCTGGTCTTATCTAGTATAATATAAGATCATTCTAAAACAGTGCAGGAAAAGTCACTTTTTGTTCTTAAATGTGTTTTTTGTTTTTTTGTACCAATACTTGGTCTAATTTCAAGAAACTTCAACACAGTCCAGTCCCAATATGTGAGGGCATTTGTTATAGAAATGTGCCAAATCCGTGTTTGTTGAGGTGAGATCTGAGGAAAGATCGACTGAATGGAGAAATAATGTTGTTGTGAAAGAACTGACTCACAATCATGCCACTACTTTTTGCTTCTATCATGAAAACACCTCTTCCTCTTTTTCTGAACAATGACTAAATTGAACTTCCATACAAAAGGGGATTAAGACCATGTACTGTCAGTAGACCTGTGCCCCATTTCAGAACCATAAACTTAAGGCTGGGCTAAAAGTTAAAAGATCAATAGACCACAATCCAAACTTTGTTCGATCTTGATGATATGGTAAGTGCATTATGATGGACATGTAACAGTTTGTTACTGAAGAGGAGTTAGTGCTTTCTCCTACACACGTGAGCGCTGAGTCAGCTCTACAGCTTCTCTCTTTAGTCTCCTCATTTAAATATTTTCTCAGATAGAACTGCTTAGCATTTGCATTGAGTGTACTCATTTGAGCAGGTTCTCTTCCCAGACACCTCCGCGCTGCTCTCGCAGCAGCAGCCGCAGCAGCAGGCACAGGCTGAGCTCAGGCGGTGTGACCTGCTGACCTCTCTAGGACCTGTCCAGGACTCTTCTGAGACTTTAGTGACTTTAAATCGCTGAGGTTTTATTATGTGCTCAAAGAGTAGCTTTAGTAACCTTTGTAAACTCCCTCCATGTTGTGTTCCCACGGAGGACGGGCAAAGACTGAAGTGATAGGGACTGAAGTGACTGAAGTGACTGAGTGCTGCATGAGGCACTGCTGTGGCGCTGTATCAACAGCCTCCATGTTTCCTCTGCTTTAAGTGCTCCTCATATGAAAGAGCAGAGAAGAAACTGTCACTCTACATATCTACATATGAATAATAAGAAGAGACAGAGAGAGAAATTTCAGCTCATTGTGAATTTACTTCATTTTATTCATAATATGATTCCTTGACCATTCAAGTTGGATCTGTTTGTCGAATGCCTTTGGCTTACCCCCGCTTTGTAAATACATATGTTTGCATTTAAACATTAATAAAGTTTGTTAATTTAGGTTGAATAGACTATTATTAACTGGAACTAATTTGTTATTTAAGATGAGAAAACCTTTACTTATCCTACAATGAGGAAAGGCCAGTGTTGCAACACACAGTCCAAGAACAACATGCAGAAGGATGGAAATGAAAACGGACATCAATTTATCGCATGCGGCCCTAAATCTTCTGCCTGTTCTAAAAAAAATGCGTGTGTGTATGTGCGTGCGTGTGTGTGTGTGCGTGCGTGTTTATTTACATGTGCGTGCGTATGTGCGTGCGTGCAGGAGCCCTGTGGGGAATCATCAGCGGTCAATAAAACATGATTCAGATGGAAGGAGCGTCCTCGTTGGGTTAGCGCCACACAAATGTAGCAGCTGACAATATGACCCTGTGTTGACATAAAACTTCAAACTCCTCCAAAATGTGATCCAAACGAGGTTTTATACTCTTTCGACAACACTAATATGTCCTCTTCATGTTGACATGTTGGTTTAGGCTTTTATCTTCATTTTTGTTTAGCCTTGGGTTTAGCTCTTGTACTCGAGTTACTTGTTCTGCTTTGGTCCTACTTTATGATTTTCATAATTTTGACTTCTATTTGGTGGGAATAATGACTCGGAATTCTTGGAAGTAAAATTATAAACTTAAAACTAGAATTTATAATTGTATTATTATTTTTGCAAAATTTGAAATGCAATGATCTTAACTGTGTCATGAGTAGTTTAGTTAGTAGGCCCTTTAAAGAAGACCTATTGTGCGTTTGTCCACTATATAGTTCTAATCTACAGCACTTGTGACCCATTGTCTTACACTTTGGAAATTTTTTACTGCTATATTGATCTAAAGCGAGTCCACTTACTTATTTAGTCGCTGTTTACCGCCGGTCCCTTTACGGTGCGTTGGCCTTTGGAGAGCTGCAGTTCATGATGGCGAGCAGCAAATTTCTTTTCATTTGTGGGTAAATGTGATTTCTAATAATGTCATAATAGGTTGATATCCAAATATTGGTTAACGGTAGCATTAGGGCTAAAATGTATCGCAGTAACACACACACGGTGCTCCATCTGACAGAAATGTACAAGTAGCTTTCACCTTGATTTAGTCTTGGATTTGTCTTGCAGTTTTTCTTTTGACTGAGTGATTAGTATGATTTATCTTATCACAATGTGAGCAATACGTCTAGCAATACTTTTGAGTTTCCATATCTTCTTAAGCCCAGTCTGTTGAACACAGCATAATGTTGTTGAAGAGAACAAGGATCTCACCGTGGACAAGGTCATCTGCCTCCTCACGCCTTAAAGGGACAGCCACATCCTTTTACACGCTCTCAAAATACTTTTTGAGCACAACCTTAACAAGGCTTAACTACATGAAGAATACATTTGATCTATTAGCTACTAATTTATTGGATTAATTGAGTAAAAATTGATTTATTACAATTATTAACCGCACTGTTCATGATGTCTCAAAAAAACTTGAAAAACTGACTTATTTGCAGGAGTCCAAAAACTAAAACATCGTCTTTATTTTACACTTTTAACAGCTTTCAAAGGCCAGAGCGAGTTTTGACATCACGGTACTAACGACTAGCATGCTAACAGTGTCAAACCAGGACTAAACCTTGGCGAAACCAGGCATCAGGCGCTAAAGTTTCAAAATCTGAACGTTTGGGGAAATTTGTGGCGCGTCAACCAATCAGGAGCGTCCTCCAAAGTGGCCGTCATTCCTCTGAATAGTGGTTATTTTACAAGATACAAGGCTGCGAAATGCGGATTTAAGTTGAGTAGTCATACGCGTGTCTCCTGCATCCGCAAAAGAATATGCATCCAACTACAGGCGCCGCGGTCCAAAACTCTCCTCCAAAACTTCATACCAGGACAAAACTAGGGCTAAACAAGTGCTAAAGTGGTTTGTAAACAGTACATGCAAATGCTGAAAAACGTGCACATGCAAGTAAATGGTTAATATTATTTCCTTTTTTTCCTCCGATCCAAGAGTTGGCCATTTGATCATTATTTTCTCAAATTTGAAGTTGACCGGACTTCTTCCTCCACAAAAAGAAATCAAACTGAATAGATTTAGAGTTTTCGCTCCAGGTCTGCTACAATCATCAACAGCCGTGTGTCGTATCGATGTGTACAAGAGACACACAGATCATGCAAAGAAACAGAACCAGGCAGGAGTCACATGTGGGTCATCCGCAGACTGCACTCAACTCATGACAACCCCAGCTCAAAGCTAAAGGACACACGCAAACACAGACCGGTCTTAAAAATGGGGGAAAACGGACCACCACCACGAGTATAATCGCTTTCCACAACTCTCAAAGACCAGAGCTGTAAAATGCAGTAAAATGCTTTATAATTAGATGCAGACAGCACACGGTGGTCTCATTTTCACCCTTTTCTCATATCTGTAGTGGCTCAAAACAGATTTAACTTTTTCTTACATGGAAAACTAAAAAAATCAGACATACCTCCTTTTAACATAGTAGTGGTAATTAGATTTTATTAAGGCCATATATTATGCTAACTGACTCTTAAAGTGCCTATGACAGGTCGGACGACTTATTGAACTGAAATGCAGTTACGGTAAATATATTTAGAATTTTGCTAAAAAAAAATCTTAATTGTATCACAGACTCACAAATTTTTTAGGTTTTTAATTTCACTTTCTGTTTCTAATTGATGACATCACTCGAGAAAATTACTCAACAAACTCGTCTAATGTCACCATTTTTTTTTATTGACAAATACAAATATATGAGAGCACCTTTTATTTTGTTGAATTGTGTTTAGAGAGTCAAAGTTGTTTCTTTGTGTAATTTATGCCTAGTGTGATGTCACTTCCTGTCATTTTCTACAGCTTTTTCAACGTTTCCTCCACAAATACCTACTCGATTGGTGTCAAAACTATCATTTATGTCACCAAATAAAGTCAAAAGTAAAAAATCATAAAAACCTTTCATACACACTTTAACTTTTTTCATTATTTTAATTATTATTATTATTAATAATTTATTTTCTCATCTGAAACCTGAATCCGTGTTTTTTTTTCTTTTTCTTTTTGCGCTAAATCAGAGCGCCAAAATGCTCCTTTGTGTTTTTAAAGTGCACTTTCCCCAGACTCATTCTTGTAGTCAGCGTTAAACTCTAACTTGCCCACTTCTATGCTGGCAGCTGTGATTTATAACCTGCATCTTTAAAACTTTTTATTTCTCCATTTTCAACACTGCAGTGCGTTAATTACCGAAACAAAAGTAAATCTGCAGGGAAAATTAGCGTTACATTTCCAAACATGTTCCAACACCTATTGATTATTTGAACACAGACTTCAGTTTCCTCAGACGTTCTCAGGTTGAGCCCTGCTTTAAGTCCATAAATGTTTACTGGTCTGTAAAGACTCGGGCAAAGGCAGACATGTCGCAGCCAGCGAAGCGCAAGACAAAAACGTGTTTAAAGCTTAGACTAAAATAATGGTGTTCTTCTCATTAAACCGCTCTAATCCCGCCACACTTGTCCTTTATCCGATAATCTGTAAACAATAGACCGATTGAGAGATAATCTGAGGTAGCAGTGTGATACAAGAGTGTTTCCTAATTGTTGGACCAAAGACATTAAATCAAAACAAAGACATGGACGAATAAACACAAACCACCTTCAGCAATAAACTTAAATCCGCCACGCACTATGGGATTTTAGAGTCTTAATCGATCGTTTAACAGATGACAGACATGAGGCGAAACCTCCGAGCACAAAGACTACTGAACAACAATGAAAGCTAAAAGTTGTGCGCTAAACAAAGCTAGCGCACCTCGCACCAGCTGTTTCCAAATGTTTCTCATGTGACTTAAAAGTTCCACGCTCTGATCGTCCAAAACTGTAGTTCATATTTTGTAAAATGTGGTGCTGTGGATCGGGACAATGTAATGTCACACAGATTGAAAGTCTGCTATAGAGTTCACAGGAAGTTATGTGCCGTTTACTGTAATGTGCAGCAGCTTCAGCGATGCTCTCAGCGTGGACTTTATGGCGTTCACAAGGACCCTCGGGTGCTCGCATTTCCACCATGAGAAGTCGAGGGTCGTGCTTGTTTGCTCTTTCACGGCATTTAATAGAGCTGTTGTTGTTAGCATTCTCAAAGGCTACCCGGTAGCTAGTTATTGGTAGTGGTGCACCGATATGGACATTTTAGGCCAATACCGATATCAATGCTATGGGAAAAGCTTGTCCCGATAACCGATATTGGGCCGATATTTTCTATACGTTGTTTGGTTATTTTAAACACGCTTTTTTTTTTTTTAAATGTATGGAACCAGTTTCACTTGGGGGAAAAAAGGAGAAAGTTTGATAGAGCAATCCGTTTAGATATGATTATTCTTTATTAGAGTCAAATTTAGAGCTGCAACAATTACTCGAATAAATCGAATAATTCGATTACCAAAAAGCTTCGATTATTATTATATTGCTTCAATGATTCGTTTAATTTACATATTTAATCAAAAACACGTGTTTCTGTTGCGCGCGGAGCGCACAGACCGACTTGTGGCACTTTTGTTTCACACGGAGCTTGTTCCGCTCTGACGAAGGCGCAACAGGAAGAGAGCGGCGCGTTTGAAACTCACGAGTGCGACTGGGAAGAGTTTTGATGAGTGAAAGAGCCATGGATCTATTATAATAATCCTGAGCTGCAACTCTAAACACCGCATCTAGCTCCGCCCACCCCAGTCCCCGCGCCGTCGACACGCCACCGCGGACCCCCGCGATCCCCCACTCAACAACTCTGCTTTCCAGTCACAGTCGTACTTTTAAACAGCCAATGCACATGGAAACAGCACGAGGACCGCGCGTATGTTATAATAATCTGTTGTGAAACAGAAAGTCCGAGACGCGGAGGCCAAAGTACACGAGCCAAAACGGCCAAAACGCAAAATGCTCAAAATGACCACCCGTCCCACCCAACAGAACGTTTAACAAATGTCTTATTTGAAGTGCTGTGACAGAGCTACTGTAACTGTTTACAATCTATGACAAGTTAATTAAGTCCTTTATATATATTATTTCTATACAAACAGAACAGTTTGGACTGGAGTGAAATGTTGCTGTTTTGGGGACAAAGTTATATGAAATTAAGAATCAAATGTGTTATTTTAAGCAGAAATTCCTTATTTTGTATTTGTTTATTACTATGAACTATAACGTTTATCTAAAAAATGATTTAATATGTCTTTAAATGGTTTACTGAATGTACCAAAAAATTAACCGATTAATCGAAGAAAAGAATCGATAGATTACTCGATTCCTAAAATAATCGATAGCTGCAGCCCTAGTCAAATTAGTCTTCACACTGTAGATGTCTGGTTTTATTTAGATTATTTCTCAGACTAAAGCCTTTCTGAACCTCTCCAGTCCAGGGTGTCATTATTTTGTTGTTCTGCCTCAGACTTGACACTCTGAGCTCCTCTTTCCTAATTTAAACCCCTCACATTATTTGGAGTAAACATGTCTAAACTGATTGTGCAAGAGGAAAACTAGTCAAATAATGTCTGAGTAGACCTTGTGTTTATCGTGGGTCGCGAGTGAATGGTCATGCTAATATTTAATTTAATATATATATATTTTTTTAAGTTTTGTCCAAAACAAAGTCTGACTTTGTCCGTTCTGGGCCTTTTGACTCTGAATAAAGCAGCAGAAAGCCTCTGTTGTTTTCTTCCTTGTTTACTTCCTGTTTCTGAAGAGACAACAGAGTTAACTCTGTCATTACCGGAGCATAATATCGGCAGACTGGAATCAGTGCTTTTGGCTGATACCGATATTACTCAATAGCGTAAATATCGGCCGATACCGGGCCAATATGTCGGTGTACCCCCATTTATTTGTTTTGAAAACATTGTTTTACTGTAGTTAAGATGTAACATTAGCTAGCTAAAAAGATGGTGCTCTTATTATGACTGACCGTAAACTCCTAAATATAACGTTTAGCCAGAGAGCTCAAATGTTCAGAATCAGAATCAGAAAGGGTTTATTGCCATTGTCAAAGAACAAAATTCACAAACATAGGAACTTGTCTCGGCCTTAAGGTGCAACATAAAACACTGAGCAATAATAAAACAACATGTATTCAATCAAAAAGGGTATGCATTAAGAAACAATTTAAAATTACTATAAAATAAAAATAGGCATTACTATGTACTATGTACAATGTAAATGTTAAAGACGCAGTTACAAAACAGCTGATTTTCGCCCGTCTCAGCTCAGCAGCTAACGTCCAGTGTGGAAGGGCAGCAGCCTTTGACTCGAGGCCCCAAGTTGTTCTGATCTGTGCGAGAAAAATGAATACTAATAGAGGATTTGATACGGTTATAAATCTAACCTTTGCAAATCTTAATCATTCGTTGGATTACATTGGTTTGTGTTGGCTCAAGTGAAAGTTTTACAATCCTTCACGTGAACACATATTTGTCTGTTTGCTCTTGGGTCTTTCAGCGTCCCGTGGGTTACGTAAGTGCTGATGACAGTCTGTCTGTGATGTTTGACTTCATTACGAGCTCCTTCTTTGTGACAGACACCGACGTTAAAGAGCACAAACCATTAGCTGGAGGCGGGGCTCCTGGTCTGAAAGCAGAAACTCTCGAACACGAGCAGGCCAAACAAACAGACCTGCGCTGCTGTTTGAACAGAGCAAGTCAGGCAGAGGACAAATCACATTTCTCAGAACGCAACTCCTCCATTCCTCTACTTTTGTCAATTTATACTTATTATTATTATTCTACTTTTTTTTATTAATTACTCTGATTCAAATTTAAGTAGTTAAGCCTGAAAAGCATCCATCCATTTCCTTCGGCTGTATCCAGAGCCGGGTCGCAAACTTCATTCACTTTGCGTTTATTAAGACGAATTAAAGTGTAGTTTAAACAAAATGGTACCCAAAATAGTTTTTACTCTTTCTTTTGTTGTGTGTCCTGAAAAGTAGGTCTGTTAGCTTTTAGTCGTTACGTCGATTAAACGGAACAATGGGACGGAGAAAGTATTAAGTGAATTCGCCGAAGGTTTGAGAGTGAATCCTGAGTTTATTCTGGATTTTTATAAAGAAATACAGTTTGTTAGTTGTTTCCCGTATAGTTGTTTATCTGTTACTTTTAATGGCGGTTGGCAGCCAACTGAAAAGGTGCATTTACCAAGTATCTGTTTTACGCTATACCGTAAAAAAGAAAAAAAAAAAGGAAAGAGAAGGAGCGAGAGACAGAGAGATGCATGAACTGCTACGCAGCTGTGGTCAGTTTGGGTCAGATACATGATCAGATTATAAAGACCAAGAATGTCATTAGTCGACCTCAGCCCTAGTAAAGAGTGAGTGTGTCGATTTGGTAATGTTGGAATTAGAGGTGGATGATATTGACACGAATGAATATCTTAGTGTTATTTGCATCATCTTGATCTTTATAACGACATTCAGAGGATATTTTAAGAAGGAAACAGAAATGTGCCTGAATGTGTCTGTAAATGTCTTTGTTGTGGTTCAAGTATCAAGTGGCCCAGAAAACTGACCACTAAAGGGTTGGAGAAATCTCTTTATGCCCTGAAAAACGAGATGCTTCTGTTCCTTTTATTTTATTTCCAATCAGCTCTTTTTGCGGTTGTTTTTAATTGTTTTCGACAATATACTAAATAATATAATTTCAAACATCTCCAGAACAGCAATTGCGATATTATCCATGGAGATGTTCCTGCTTTGCCTACAATGTTTCACGGTATGATATTAAACTTATGCATCTCCATGGAAATACCAATATTTGGCTTTGTGCTGTAGCCTATAACCGATATTTTGCTTTTTAAATCCATATCAAGGCCCACACATCTATCTGAAGTTGAAGTACAGATCTCAAATTGACATGCATGTTGTGTTATCTGGGATATAAAATCATTTGTTGCATGATTGTGTGAACATACGGCCAGATTCTTTAGTCTAGTTGTTCTTCTATTTAAATATTTACTCACGAGTCTGTTACTTTATGCACTGAGGGCAAGCTGGGAACATCTCCATGGAGACAAGCAGGGGGAGGAAAAGTGACAGTGCAACATTAATTTCATTTTTGCCAGCTCAAATATTTGTATCCTCACGAACGTTTAGCATTATAAAAGAATCTGTAGTTAAGAGTAGTCAAACAGACATGATTTTCCCCTTCGTTTCAGTTTTCTTTCAGATGGCTGATTCTTTTCAGTATTTGAAGTGAGGGTGAAGGAGGGTGAAGGGGTTGTGTGGGTCAGTGGAGTCGGTCAGCAGAGTAAAGTGTGGATTATCTGAGCAGGATTAGAGCAGGATTATACTTCACACCTTCTCTGTCTGTTCACTTTGTACACAGGACATAGGCTGGACTACTGCGTTTATTTACAGTGTAGTCATGAGTTACAACTAAATAATTTATTCAATTGATTACAGATTAAATGTCCATGTATTTTCAATCTCTAAAATCGGGATGAATGTTTAAATATACCCTTTTGGACCTTTCATCCTTTTCACCATCAACTTCTATTTCAACAAAAAGTAGTTTTATAGTAATCAAATTACTTATTGAAGCATGATCTGATTGATTTGATTGTCTGTTTACACTGCGTTCTGCATTTGACTTATTCTTCTGTGCCACTGGAGCAAATATCAGGGCAAGCAGACCGGTCTCCAGGTTTGGGCCAGAATCGGACCTAACTGGAGTATTAGCTCACATGGTTCATCATTTAAACCCAAAGGCTGCTTGTGCAAATGTATCCCATAGGCCAGCCTGTCAGGAGCAGTGGCCTGCTGAGCTCAGCTAGTCTTGGTCAGGACCTCAGCTGGAGGAGGTTACTGTGGTGCATGTTTTGGGTTGCACAGGTTTAAACACTGTTTAAACAACTGGATTTCAGCGTTGAAACTGGCAACACAAATGAGAGACTCATGTGAAGCTGATTCTGCTTTCTGATTAAAGAATCACCTTGAGAACAAAACACCAAATTATAACATCTTGTCCACCATGTCCAAAGTTTTTGTAATCAAGAATAAATCCATGTTACTATGAGTTCTGAGTAAAGCTACATTTGATTTGAACATCTCTTGGGGCAAAGAGAGGGAGTCTTATGACTTAAACGCATGTCAAACTGTGTCAAAATATAATGCAGACTAAAGCAAGACCAAAACATGGTGTTCAGTCGTAGCAAATGTTTCATTGACAAAGGGGTACATCAAGGTTCCACTCTAGGCCCCCTTTTATTCTCCATTATATCAATGATCTTCCACAAGTTATCTCAAACAGTTCGATAAATATTGATGCTGATGATACTGCCATTCATGCCTCTAACTCTGCTCTATTACTCACATGACCTTCATATCCAATTTAGTGATGGTCCATGATGCATAAAGCTGACTCCATCAAATATCTTGGACTTTGGCTTGACCATGAGCTTCATTTTAAACCCCATATAGGTTGTATAACAATTGCCATCATCGACTATGCTGATACAATATATCAAAATACAACTGGCTCATATCTCAGACCACTGAATGTCCTCTTCAACTCTCTCTCTCCACATCAAACTCGCTTTGGCATTTTATTTGAAAAATGATTTATTTTGTTCCCAGTATCTCAAACTATTTCTAACTCCAGTAACCAACAGATTCACTTAGAAGCACTCGCTGTCTCACTTTGTCCGTCCCACAAACCTACAAAGGAGCTGGACGCAGATCGTGCCAGTGCAAAGCCCCTTCTGACTGGAATATGTTCCCTATAGTCTTAATATCTTTCAGTTTATTGAAGAAGTCGTTGTTTTTATACCTTAAAACCCCTCGCTTATGCTTTTAGATTAGTTTTGTACATTCCAATATTGCTGAAAAAGTGTTATCTGCTGTGATGATACTATGTTTTTGTTTATGACGTTTTGACAGTGCCGGGAAGTAACTCAAATAGAAAATCTCTTTTTGCAGTTTATTTGTGTTTGTAAGTGTTTCCCCATCCCTGTGTGTGTGTGTGTGTGTGTGTGTGTCACAGGGGTGTTCGACACTTTCATCTGGACATTATTTTCAAATTCATGTCAAAATTACTTTCAGACTGTCCAGATGATTGCCTTTTGGGCTTTTTTCACTTACATTATGTCCTTTTGTTTTATGAGCTCTGATCTAAAAGGTACTCTGGTGGGAGGGAGAGGGTTTAATGTCTTGTTTGTGTATTGTAAACTCTGTAAATATTGTATATTGCCGGTAGTATTGTATGTACTGCTCTTTACACAAATACATTTCAAACCAAAACAAGACTTGAGAAATCAGAACTAAAATAAGACTTTTTTTCTTCACACATAAAGCTTATTACAATACATTTTGTTAGTTGTGATTTCCATTATTGCACAATGTGTTGTTCAGCCCTAGATGAGCATAACCACTTTGCCACAGATAAATGAACCGTTTTACAAATAAGAGCGTAATATTAAAGGGGTAACAAAGTGTTGTTTTGGTCGGTATTGCCCTCAGCTGCGTGTGGTGCTTCATTTGCCCTGAGCCTGTCACATTCCTGACGGTGTCTCCACAATCCAGAGGGGACAGCTAAACTCTTCATACCTTTATACACTTTTTACACATGAAAGAGACTGCACTGGCGTTTACTATTACAACAGAAATGTGTATATGTCCTGCTGTGTGGTGTAAAAAGGCTATCGTTTGTTTTTGTCCTGGTCTAGTCCAAGTTTACTCCAGATTAGGGACGTCACATGAGAGAGCAAACATCACGATTGCTAACACCAGGGCTCCAGACAAATGCTGGGAAAAATTAGGGCGGGGACGATCAAAGCTTTTCTTGGGACTGACACGGCCCCCTCCCTTCAGCGACAGTCGTATTACACAGTTATATAATATTGATCATTAACACTCTTTAAAGAGCTTTAAGTGTGACATTGCAAATATCGCCGCCATTATAAACTGTGTTCATAAGAACTCTTCACTTCAGACTCGTTCAGTCTGCCTCTCTCCTCTTCGGAGCACAGGGCGCTCACGTGTCCAGAGCACCCTGCGGCGGCTGCTGTTTGTCCTGCCTGTTCTCTGGACCTGAGATGTCCACATGTGACAGGGGAGTATCTATCTGCCCAGGTCGCTCAGAGGCTTTATTTCGTTAACACGCGACACACGTGTCATCGCGAGCCCGGGCGCTCTGTTAGCTTCTTTCAAAACCTTCCAGAGTCCTCAGTCTACAAACTGATTTGAAGCAGTTCGAGTGCAAAATTAATTCACTAAACTCTTATTAACTCCACGCTGTGTTCACGCAGAGAGCAAAGGCGCATGGGCTCTATTAGTTTGTTTAGCAGCTAATGGCATCACGCCGCTAACACAGAGCTGTTGTCGGACTGGAGCTGCTTTAAACCTGTCACTGTCGCATAAAACAGTGCACAAATACACACAAATCACATGATTTTCACCGAGTCTGCAGGTCAGGTTAGTTTTGTAAAGAAGCACACCGTTTTTGTAAAAAATAAGTAGTGAATGATCTGGATTTCTTTCTGATCACACTCGGTTAAGTTGTGACGATGTCGTAACGGTTCTTTCCTCTGTGTTTTACAGGCCAGTTATCCCACGTGGGAGGACTTCGTAACCAAAGGAGCCAAACTGCAGTCACAGCTCAGGTGAGAGGTCAAAGGTCAAGGAGGGAGGTTAAAAAAAAAAAAAAAAAAAAAAAAAGAAAGGATGTCCGTTCACGGAAAAATCTGATCTGTCGTTTAGTTGTAACCATAGAGGGATGTTAGCCGGCATACGCTCCAAAGTGCAAATGGAAAATGGCAAAAATGTATTCTCTGGGGGGAAAGTTAAAAACTAACGCTGATATTCTTAAAATTGCACAAGTAGCCTAATGCGTGGCTCCGGTTTCCGTGACCTCTCCAGACTCCGGTAAGACTTTACAAGAAAACCTTGGTCTACAGGTACAGTCAGTGTTTATAGCAAGGTTTAAAGGGGACGTATTACATAAACCCGATTTTTAAACTCGTTACAACAGTGTTTCCTCATCATTAGTTTGCCCAAACTTGAATTTTGATTGATTCCTGAACATTTGCTCCTCAAATTACATCAGTTAAGCTTCATTTTGGACAAAGAAAATTGTAAAATAAAATAAAAAAAAACGACTACAGAGATCTTATCAGATTAATGAGCAAAATAAATTAGTTGCTGCTCTGTTATTCTTTTAACTAGCAGCCCTTTTCCGTAGTCATTTTTCACTCTTAAGATGAAAAGTGACATGCTGACTAATGTAAAATGTTTTGTGTGGAGAAACTGCTCTTTTCAGAGGTCAGTCTTGTCCTATTAAATATAACACACACACACACACACACACACACACAACGCTTAATCCATGTATATCTAATCAGTGCTGAACCAATCACTATCAAATATACAGCTCAAAATGAATGTAATCTCAGTATTTACAGTGCATCCTCTGCTCTCACTCCGGCTCACTTCTCTACACCCTTAAACATCCTCTTTGCTCTTCCTCTAGACCAAGGCTATTCAACTTACCGTATTTTGCGGGCTATAAGCCGCTACTTTTGTCAGATGTTTTGAGCCATGCGGCTTATTTAGAGGCTGCGGCTTTTCTGTGGTTTTTTTCTTTCACCGCTAGGGGCGAACTAACCGGAATTGGAATCAAAACTACAGAAAAGTTAAGCAAAGAAGCAGATGTTGCTTTTTTATTCAGCTAGCAAATAGAACACGGACGACAAATTACCAGCTATAAATTATTTTCAAATTCTTGCCGCATCATTATGGAACCCAAACGAAGAAGTTCGTACGAAGCAAGTTTTAAGCTGAAGGCCATCGATCTTGCTAGGAAACCGCGCAGCTGCACGCAAGCTTAACATCAATGAATGTACGGTGAGACGCTGGAGGGGAGAGCACGCTGGAGGGGTGACAGCGGGACGAGCTCATGCGATGCCAAAAGTCAAGGAAAGAGTTCTTCTGCGGCCTATACAAAAGGTGCGGCCTATGTATTGTTTTATTATCGTTTTTTTAAAAATAGAGCAAATGCGGCTTATATAGGGGAGCGGCTAAAAGTCCGGAAAATACGGTAATTTTCCTGAGGGCCAGATTTCTCGGGGGGCCGTGGCCTCTGGGCCGGATAGGCTACTAACCAGGTCAGAACCAAGACTAACCCAGAATCAAACCAGATCTAAACCAAGTCCAAACCAAGTCTAAAGCAGATTTAAGAAAGTATTAAGCCAGAAAAACCAGTAAACCAGGTTTAAACATGTACGAACCCAGAATTAAACCAGAAAACAAGAACAAAAATCTATAATAATAATATTTGGAAGCTGGGTCGGACCGGATTGGATCAGATCGTTTGGCGGGCCTGATCTGGCCCCTGGGCCTTAAGTTGAATAGCCCTGTTCTAGACCTTCAATCACGAGTCACAAGATGCCAAAAACCTCTGAAAAGCTCCTCCAGTGCAACAAAATGCACCGGTCCAGAGCAGCATTGGGTTCAGCTCATATTGTAAGTGTAAAATTTGCTTTAAATTGAAACCTATTGCTTGAAATAAATCATTTAAAGCCTCAATATGCAGCTTTTTAGACGACGAATAAACTAAAATTAAAGCATGGGCTTATTGATTGTTTTAGCTGCATTGAAAAATTGTGAGCAGGCTCTTCTTAAAACAGCCAGGCTGAAAAAGGGGCTGGCGTCTTGGTGATGGGCCTCTGCATACTTGACCAACCACATACGGTTCATAGACTTCTCGTTCTGGCTGTGTTTTTGAAGTCCCATTTATCCAGTGAGTCTTCATAACACATTGGACCATCTGATAAAAGGTCACCTGGCTGGCACAAACAGACTCTGGCGGGCGGCTTCAAATCTTTATCACATTCTCTGGGACAATTTCACAATAATGTAACTGGATCTTTTTCCATTCCCAAATACATCAAAGGCTATCTATCAGGCTTTTATTGTGGAGGGCCAGGCTGAGTGTAAGCGGACCCCGCTTTACCTGGTTGAATGGGGCTTTTGTGTGGTTCATGTGTTGTGTTTCAGAAGCTCAGATGAACCATGGCACTGACAGAGTAGATCAGGTGACAGGATCTTCACATGACCTCATCGTCTGTGAGGAGACCACCTAGAAGGAAGTAATACGGTTGTTCAATAGGCAGAATCAACAACTAACTGTCCCCAGCTTATACCACTGGTGCACAAGGTCAGGGATCAAACCAGAAACCTCTCCGTCAGTGGCCCAGGGCGGGGCACTTCCTCTTTAGTACTGATCAAAAAGGTCCAGGAACAATTAGACTCATCTGGTGCCAACGTTTGTGAGCTTGACAAACCACACAGGCCAACATGTGCCAGACGAAGTGCAGTCTGTCAGCTGACCAGTCCAGAAGAAGAAACTTACATCCCCCCGAACACATCAAGTCAGAAGAGATACATCCCCCATCCCTACAGCCAGATGAAAATAACTTTACATTAACTCTAAATGTAAATTCAACAGATTTAACTGAGCATTCCATTGAATAGGCAGCGCCCACCCCGCCAACAGCGCCCCCTGCCCTGTATATTAATTTATCCAGCGCTAGTCACTGATCATCAAAGCGAGTGTCCTTATTAAACCCGTTCTACTCCATAAGAAACCACTGTTTTCATAGAAATCCGGTTGGTGTTTTGCGCCTCTGACGAGCAGCGGCTGCAGCAGGGAGAGCCATGGGACAAATGCAGACCCTGTCCCAGCTCCAGAGTAAGATAAACTAGAGTGGATGCGATTCAGATCAATATGAATGCTTTCTGGCAATTTGTAGATAACAAAATGCAAGTGAAACCTAGCAGTTTAGATAAAGCTGTTAGCATTATTTGTTTCACAGATGGATTTGAGTTATGCATGGGCGAATGTCTGATTTATCACCAAAAAACATCAAATAACTTGGAAACTTAAAAGTAACAATGCAAATAATATTACCAACAACTATGAACCCATAAGCCGATATTGTCCCCCTACAGCGCACGCCAAACCACGCCAAAGCAGTAACCCTAGGGGAAATACTGTCATGAAATTGCCTAATTTTTGCGTCCAAAATGGTCACAATCGTCCTTTTCTTAGTTGATGCAGTGTATATTATGACATGTGTGATCACAATTAACGATCCTGACGTTCCTACTCGGGCCCGACCGGTAAGATGCAGAGTACAGTTAATGCATTTGTAATCACATATTTAATATTGTAATTCTTGGGCTCTGCAACAGCAAACAATGTGACAATGAACCAAAATGGCCGTACATGGTGTAAATGTACATCCCCTCACATCCAAATGTCTAAACACCAGTCTCATGCTCGCAAGTATATTATGGTCAATCGTGTAAAATTGCCTAACCGGTTATTGTCACTTTATTAACACATTTTCGCTGTCTTTCTCTGTCCCAGGACTACCATCTTAGTGACTGGAGCATTTTTAGACGCATTTCAGAAAGTGGCCGACATGGCGACTGGAACGAGAGGTAAGCAAACCCACAAGCGACGGCCCAAAGTTTTGAATCGAGCAAGTGAGGGATGGTTTGTGAGAAGTTTTATCATCTTTGCCCTCAACTCTTCCTGTGGTTGATGTGTGAACTGATGTGTTGCTGTTACTGAACTGGTGTGCGTGCGTGTGGTGGTTACGTAAGATCAGGAGTTGGATTAAGAGGAAGCTCCCTGTGTGAATCAGAGCCACTCCCCAGAGTCCGACCTGCTCCGTCACGTCTGTCACTGCTCAGCAAGTAAACAGTACCAACAGCCAACTGGGTTCTGTGCGAGTGCGTTCTGTGCGTTCTGTGCGTTCTGTGCAATCTGCGCGATCTGCGCCTACTGCGCGAGCGTGTTGTGCGCGAGCGTGTTGTGCGCGAGCGTGTTGTGCACGAGCGTGTTGTGCGCCAGTAATATTTAAGGATAATGTGTTAAAGGAGACTTTTTCAGGTACTTTGTATTGAACTATAACATACACTAAGAAGATACATAATATGACATTTAGTTCATTCTAAAACTAGGACTGGGCCATACGGAGAAAAAAAAATAACATTATTTTCTCATATTGATCGATCTCGATTTTTGATTTGGTCTTTCCAAAAACAAAGTACACATGGCTTTTAGTAATGATTTCATGAACATAAACGATACAGACTTAATCTGTGCCATTTAAACTACACATTATTACAATTTTGTTCTCTAAAGTCTGATCTCTGCTTAAAAACTCCTGTTTTTATCTGTGAACCTCCTTTCAAAAACCACTCCAATTAATTGACGATTTCACATGACTCGGTCTGTCAATCTTTCGATTAATTGCCCCGCCCAACAGCAGGGCTGTCGCAGTAACTGCAGTATTGCAATACTGATCACTGAAACCGCAAAAGGGCTCAAGTGACCGCGGTAACTACATTTTACATTTCGTGCATAATTTAACTGTTTAATGATGAACTATTTCATGTTTTCACACCCTCTGCCTTTTAAGAACACTTTGACCGTGTTCTGCCATCAGACTCGGGGGAGTTCTGGGGGCCAACTTTCCATGTCTTGAATTTAAATGAATCAATAAATGAGTCAATAAATACACAGTCCAAACGTGACACGACTGAGCATTCTGCACAAACGGCACCAGCTTTAACTTTAGGCTACACTGACTTCCTGTTCCAAACTGCAGAACTGAAAAGCCCTCCTCTTCATAGTGACATTTCCCGTAACAAGCAGCAGATTGTCAATTGTGTTGTTTTTTTTTTTAAATTAAATTCGTCTTTTTTATTATTATTTTTTTATCCTATTTAGAGTCTCACATTTTCTAATAATCCCATCGGAGTGCATGGATGTGGGCTGGGATAGGGGGTAGGAACAGGAATTTTCTGAGCACTCACTTCAGTTGCAGGACAATACAGGATTACTCAGACGTGCAGGACTCATCGTCAGAATACAACCGTCAGTAAACCAAACTAAAGGTGAAAAGTGCTTATAACGTTTTAGCAGATGAATCATTTGCTCTGAACCGTGGAAAAGTTTGGATGAAAATTATTTTAAGAAGTTTAAACAACCCAACTTTGTGTGATTGAATCCCTGTACAGACTGTATAGTCGTCTCTCTCCAGATGCAGAGTGTAACGTGTGTGTGTGTGTGTGTGTTTGTTTTGTCAGCTGTCTGCGCCTCCTTCAGCTGTTCAGTCACACAACAGCACTCCACACTCCACACTCCACACTCCACTCATCCACTCATCCACTCAGCGCTAAAGTATCTTCTCAAGATAATATACTGATGATAAGACTTTAGGCCCGGTTTTGACCCGATTCCAACCTGGTTTTGGCCTGTTTTTATACCTTTTTTACATCTGGATATGAGAGTTCTCAAAATGTGCTGAGAAATCTTTCAAATTTAAATTGTAATTCTGGTTTTGTTAGGATAAAATGTGCCCTAACACCAAATAATGAATCTCTGCTTGCTCATTTAACAGAGGCCTTTTATGCTGAAGTGACTCTGAGATTGTGTTATGTCAACAGTGTTCTAACGTTGTTCCCCCCTTCTTCACAAACGCTCGAAACATTTGACCCTGTGCCTTTTATCCACGCCTTAAAGAGCACATATTTTGCAAAATGAACTTTTGAGAGCTTTAACCCACATTTCCCCTTGTCATTTACTCTCTCGCAGTTGTAATTTCGAGCGATTCATGCACGTTAGACTAATCTTTCATTTGCATGCAAAACAAGAGGCCGTCGCTTCTCATCTGCCTCCGATACACGCCCACAGCAACGGTCTTATTCGGTCGCTTTGTTTCTTCAGCAGCGTCGCAGAGCTTGGCGCATGTTTAACAATGCCGATCGCTTACTTACTCAGAGCTGACCGATAGGTGCAAGGAGTGGGGAAATGCTGCAATACTTAATCAAAATGTCACGTTTATCGTCACCAGCATCACCAGACTGAGCTTCTAAAGTAAAACGAGAAAGTAGAATGCTAGTATTTATAGTATTCCAATCCTCTGATTCCACATTGTTCTTGCCACAACATAAAACTATTTCAAACCCCATTACTAATACTTTGGAATCACAAGCGTTGCATAACAGTTGCCAAACAGATTGTGGCGCAACCAGATATTTCACTGGCACAAAGAGTTCTTGACATCATTATTGCGTTATTTAATTTCTTGCTGTATTCTTTTTAAAACAGTTATACATTCATGATCCTGATGAATGTTTGGAATGTCTTTGTATAATGAGTAATTATTTTATTAGTATATATTTTAATTGAAGTCACTTATCTTTAGATGAGCGCATAACATTTTAATATGCCTGCTATTTACAACGCCCATCATGCCTACGAGCTTAGTTTATTTTAGTTTATTGTAAATTGGTTTAATAGGTTATAAGCCATTGTCATCGAGGCTATTCTATTTAACATTTGCTTGTTTTATTTTCATCTTAATTCAATAGTATTCGTTGTATTTATTTTAACACCCAAAATCCCTAAAGCAGTTCCCTCGAATCTAGTCTTTGTGGAAACCCTTTGTCGGCCTCGTGTCCCGTTCTCTGCACAGAATTACAGCCAGGACTAAACTCAAATCTAAAAGTTTGCCTGCTGGACTTCTCATCTCGCGTAGTCATGGATACCCTGGGGAAAGCGGGGGCTGATGCTTTTACTTTCCTCAGAAAAAGGAAAAGTCCGTACCAGGAGTGAAACGTACCGGCCCGTTTAAAGGGTCTGAGGCGGACCACCACAGAAGTACTAGCTTTTGGCTCGCAGAACGCTTTAGCGCGAGATGATCGGACAAGAGAGAGAACGCAGACTGTATTTCCAGTGTAGCATGTATGCTAGCACACGTTAGCATACGCCGCTTCCTGTTTAGCTTCAGCGATGTATGGCACTCGAGTCGAGGCCCAAAGTGTTATTATTTCCAGAGTGTAATGCTTCATAAAGAGAGGTTAGGGGGGCAGGGGCGCAGAGAAGTGAAATAAATCCAGAAAAAGTAGAGGATAAACGAGAAGTCATTTTCTGTCATCTTTAGTCACGTTTTTATTTGTATTTATTTAATGTCACATTTATTTTACCAGGAGAGTCCCATTGAGATAAATAAAAAACTATTTTCCAAGGATGTACTGGCCAAGAGGCAGTAAAGTGTACACCGTGACAACATACATACAAACAAACTTTAAAATAACACGCATTATGAAAAGCATTTGCTCTAATGCGTTCAACTTGGTTTTAAAGGCGTTTAAAGACATGAACTCACATGGAACAACATTGGAATTACTAAGGCTACGTTCACACTGCAGGGGATGAGGCCCGAGTCGGATTTGTTTTGTTTAAATCAGATTTGTTTTTGTTTTTATGTGGTCGTTCACGTTACAAGAAAATATGATTGCCGTTTGTGTCTGGTGTGGAATGCAGCTCGATGTGTCCCGCATGTCAGGAGCGCTTAATCCCTCGCTCGACCAACTCCTCCGCAATCTCCTCAAATCCCGCCCGGTTACGGTACGAACCCTCCGTTTTAGCCTGCATTAGTTTGTCGCCCCGTGTTCACAAACTTCTTCCGTCTTCCACTGACCGTTTTCGGGTTCCTTCGTCTGCCATTCCTCTCCACTTTGACTCAAAATGGTGACGTGTATCCCAGAAATGTTGCCGATTTGATGACGTTCAGATCGGACCTGGGGACATGAGCGTTCAGACTGAAGCCGCATTCTAAAAGTGCGGATACATATCGGATTTATTTCCACATACGAAAGTGGCCTGGGTCAGATTTGAAAAAAGCAGATTTATTCTGTTCACACTGTCGAAACAAGTCGCATATGGGCCAAAAAGTCCGATTTGACCTGCAGTGTGAACGTAGCCTAAATGTCTTGTGAATGGCTCAGATTGACCTCTCGATTTAAAAGTATAATTTAGGTAAAATGTTTAGCTTTTATTAAGAAAAGCGAGCCAGATCCTGGGCACGGAGACACACTTCCATTAAAAGAACCGTTCGAAATCAAAGTCTGGAGTATTATCGTGACGCTCCCTGTTTTTCACTCTGATCCAGTGCAGTTCAGAGGGAATCCCTGCGTGACTAGCCCCAGTCAGCTCCAGTGTCATTATACATCAGACCTGAGATCAGCTGACTCCACTTTGTGCGTCTCCGGGCTGAAGTCATGTGATCCGTCACCGCGGTAACAGGGAACAGCTGACGCGGACAACATCATGAGGCTTTGAAACACGAATCACAAGATGAAGAACTGACTGCCAGCCGAAGGACAGTCTGAGGAAAACTGTCAACATCCTCGGGTTGCCATCTCAACGATTTAAATAAAGGCTAATAAATAAATAGATAAATAAGAACTGATGGCGCTCCTGTTTTTCTGCAATGAATGCTCCAGGCTTGAAAATGTCTGATTTACTCAAGAGTTTTGCTAAGATCGTTTGGTTCAGTTTTGGCAAGTATTCAAAAAAAGTATTCAATTCATGGTCCATTAATAATCCATAAAATATATATGTAAATGTATAATATAAGCTAAATGTGCGCTGAGGTCAAAATAAATGTCCTTAAATGACACCGTAAACAGAATAAACTACTCTGCCCTCTAACAAATGCAGTTCTCTCCATATGTATCTATCTCTCTGTATAATTCAAATTGTGCTTATTAAAAGAATTGCACACCAATAGCACATTTCTTAAACAGAAACCGTTTCCAAAATGCTGCGCAGCACAAATAAAAGGTACAGAAACGGATCTTAAGTATATCTCTGTTGAACTCCACTAGTCCTGACAATCAAACGAGTCAAATCTAAGGGCAGCTTTATTAGAAAATAAATTCAAATGTAAAACCAATTTTTTTTAAAAAGAAGAGGACTCACACAGTGTTAAAAGCCAGATAATAAAAGTGTATAAAAGACTAGACTTGGGGGGCAGAGTGTTCCAGAGCTTTAAAAACAAACAATAAAATCTGTAATTCAACTCAACACAAACCGGTGCAAACACGGTCGAATCTAAGATGTGCTTTCGGGTTTTTTTTGCTTCCAGAAGTCTAATCGAGACAAACGAAAATAGAGCTGCAACAATTACTCGAATAAATCGAATAATTCGATTACAAAAAAGCTTCGATTATTATTATATTGCTTCGATGATTCGTTTAATTTACATATTTAATTAAAAACACGTGAATCTGTGGCGCGCGGAGCGCACGGAACGATTGTGGCGCTTTTGTTTCACACGGAGCTTGTTCCGCTCTGACGAAGGCGCGACAAGGAAGAGAGCGGCGCGTTTTAAAGAGTTTTGACGAGTGAAAGAGCTATGGATCTATTGTAATAATCCCGAGCTGCAACTGTAAACACTGCATCTAGCTCCGCCCACCCCAGCCCCCGCGCCGTCGACACGCCACCGCGGACCCCCGCGCTCCCCCACTCAACAACTCTGCTTCCCAGTCACAGTCCTACTTTTAAACAGCCAATGCACATGGAAACAGCACGAGGACCGCGGTTATGTTAGAATAATCTGTTGTGAAACAGAAAGTCCGAGACGCGGAGGCCAAAGTGACCGGCACACGAGCCAAAATGGCCAATGCGCAAAATGCTCAAAACGCCAGGACCACTGGTCCCACCCAACATAACGTTTTACAAATGTCAAATGACAAATTTATATGAAATTAAGAATAAAATGTGTTATTTTAAGCAGAAATTCCTTATTTTGTATTTGTTTATTACTATGAGCTATAACGTTCATCTAAAAAAATTATTTAATATGTGTTTAAATGGTTTACTGAATGTACAAAAAAATTTACCGATTAATCGAAGAAAAGAATCGATAGATTACTCGATTACTAAAATAATCGATAGCTGCAGCCCTAAACGAAAAGCACGCGTGACTTGTTTTAACCTTTTTTAAAAGAAAAAAACAACAACTTTCAATTTGGATAAAAGCATTAAGTGATAAAAGACAGATTTGATGACAGTATACTTGTTTTTAGCGACGCCATTTGGGCTTGATGCAACTCGAACAGTGAACAGTTGGTCATTACATTGAATACTCTAAAGTTCTCCTGAGCCTTTTGGACTCTTATTGGTTTGATCTGCGCACCACAATCGAGCTAAAAGACGCATGAACTTGGAACAGGCGTTTTCATAAGTTAAAAGTTGTTAAAACTCAAAAATATAAGATAATCCGTTACATGATGGTGTCTAAGTTTACAGATCGTTGTGTCCTGAACTGTGATCTGAATCCCCTATTGCAAATCTAATAATAGTTGTTAAATAATGAAAAGAATGTTTTCTATCTTTAGAGCCGTACCAACAAGGATTTGCACATTCCGGGCCGTCCGTCACCTTGAAGTCTCACTCCAAACGTTTCTGTGCTTCAGCTGAAAACCATAAAAGTCACACTCCTACATAAGTTTGTCTGATCTCGTCCGGTTACATTTTTCTTTTACACTTTACTCTTCCAAGGCTCGATTCAGCAAGTCTGAACGCCCAGGGTGCAATTAGTTCCATGGATGTCATCTTTTGTAATTGTTGCAAAATAAATGGTTATGTTGGTAGGAGACGGGGCGGGGCTGAGGTAGAAGCTGAACAAACTTTGACTGGAGGAAAATGACTTGTCTGACAACCAAATGAGACGAGCGCATTTGAATAGGAGCTAAATGTGGAGTTTGGTGCAGTAGAAAGGAAATTCAACTCTGTATTATACTAACTGTTACTTCAAAATCATATTGTTTGAAGTAGGGCTGCAGCCTGCAACTTAAAGGGCCTATGGCAGGTTTTGAACAATTTTCAAATGTAGACTTTATTTAACGTATTTATACCTGTTGTACATTTAAATGATAGTTTTACATCACTCGAGCAGGTATTTGTAGAGAAAAGTAGAAAAATCTGTAGAAAATGACAGGAAGCGACATCACACTAGGTACACTCATTCCAGACGAAGTTTATGCATAAATTACACCAAATAAACATACTTTCTAAACATAATTCAACAAAATAAAGTTGCTCTCATGTATTTTTATTTGTCAAATAAAAATGAATTGTGATATTAGATCAGTTTTTGTCCAGTGGCTGCTGGGTAATTTCCTAGTGTGATGTCATCAATTACAAACAGGAAGTAACATTATAAACCTAAATTAAATGAAAAAAATATTTAAATATATAAAACTTGACCGCATTTTAGTTCAAAGAGTCGTCCAGCCTGTCATAAGCACTTCAACAATTAGTTTTGCAATCTATTGATTTGGCCATTTTTTTTTGATAGCTCGACAAGTTTTGAAAGTAGCACTGTAGTTTTTTAGTTTTTTAGTAGAAATGTTTTCAGGAAAGACAAAGCATGGTTTTTTGTTTTTGTTTTTTGTTCCTAACAATTTTCTGAGCTTTTGCCAGCTCCACCTCACGCCCCCTTTTAGTCGATTAATCGATGCACAGGACATGTCTTTAGTAGAGTTTCTATAGTCAACTACAGTCACCTGAGTCCTCTGTGAAGGCATGGTTTGGAGGCTACGACCTTAATTTAATTCATACGGCTCGAACATGGCATGAAGGACTTCAAAACGATCGGAAACATGTACATTTAGTATTTTTTATCAAAAACTAATTTTGCCCCCTGTTCACCTGGGCCAAATGTAGTAAAAATCTGTTTTACTAAATTGCATTTGTGTTCTAAACAGTAATTATTAAATCACTAGATGAATCAGTTGCGTACAATAATTCAAAATCTTGAACGCTATGAGATTTGCATTACATTTCATTGCTTTGACTCAAAAATGGCATCACCGCCTCCATAACTGCTAAGTGTGCTATCTATTATCCAACTCTCGTGCCTATATTTCCAAACTCTCCCAGACTCTTAATCAGACCGCAGATAACATTGCAGACTTTGTTTTATTCAGCATGCAATCACAGATTGTAAAATACACTGGTGTCTTCACGGACTGCAGAGGAAGGTAAATAAAACCACGCCTAAACACCAGGTCCACGCCTCATACCTGAGTCACACGGCCCGCAGCGCACCATTATACAAGCTCTATCAGAGAACAGGGAGGAGAAGGGAGTTCACAAGGTGTTTCAACTGCGACGAGGCGTTTACTGGAGAGGACTTCTTCTTCTCATAACAGGAGACGAGGATTTTTCACAGTCCTGGTTCTGTTTTAGCATGACTTGGGGCTAAACCTGGTGCAATCCTCGTTAAGTCCCCAATTAAGTCTTGGAGGAGAACTTATTTAATTCCTATATTAGTCACTCTTGAGTCACTGTTTGCAATGGTACAAACGACTTGTGCCTTGAAGCATTTTAGCAAAGACGTGACTGCTGTGCTCTCCAGTTTCCTTTTAGCTGGGTGGCATGGGATAACCACTCTGCCACAGTCACACATGGAGGTAGGGTTAGGCCAGTAAACGGATTTTCATTGCGTCTTGTCTGATTGTCACGGATCAGCTTCAGTCTTTTACGTCTGCGGCCAATCCTCTGTCAGTAAAAACATTAGAGAAGGAAATGTAGCTGTATATTTGTTTCTGTCTTGTTTCAATACTGAATTTAATTTTGTTTTTGAAAGGAAAAACTGAAATCAAATCAAACATTTAAATTGATAATAAAGCTAGAGCGGAACTAGCGCGGACTGAGAGCGATCTGCGCGAAATCTAACTCAACAGGTTTTTTTTTAGCATTTAAAAAAAAAATACATTGGCGCTTTCTGGTCCTGGGTGTGCAGTACTTTTTGGAGTAGCAACTCAAAGTAGCACTCGGACAGAGGAGGAAACGATGCAGTTCATATTCTAAAGCCCCTCATGATTTGATACATACATTGCATGGCCCACAATACCATAACATTACGACGTAACGATGCATGCACACGATATTCTGCGATAAATCACACATTTTAAGAACCAAATACATTTTAACAACCGTATGTCTTAGATTCATTTATTGTGGTCACATGTACAGTATATTTGGACTCTATTAAAGAAGCAATGACATTTGACATGCAGAAAGACCAAAAAGGTGTCATGCTTACTGTATTAGGCCTACACTTTTACCTGAAACCAGTCATCATTTATAAAACAAACAACTGTACAGTAACAGCTCTAAGTGCATTATTGTACTGTCCAATGTACCCCTTTAACAGATCCATTTGTTCTGAATGTGTACATGAGGTGGGAGTTTATACGTTTTCTTCTTCCAGCTCCATTTCGAGTCATTGCGGTTTATTTGCATTTACTTGGGAAACGAGGACAGTCAAATGTGTAGTTGTGTAATTGTGTGTGTACGACCTTGTGCATCTGTGTGTGTGTGTGTGTGTGTGTCGGTGTATGTAACCATTGCGAACCCAAACGTGTTGCATTCTCTATCATGAGCTTGAAATAAAGGCAAGCAAAATAAATGTTTTTTTTGTTGTTGTTTTTTTAAAATACATTTGTTAATACACAAATGTTGTAACAGTCTTAACATCTCGACCTGCTGTGGAATTCCACTGAACTTCCGATCAGGGCAACAGATATGAACAGGTGTGGCACGGTGACATCACTTCCTGTCCCCGCCTCTCTTTGATTTCTTCTTATCTTCCTCCTATTTTGTGTGTTTTCTTGGGGGTTTTTGGGCCCGGTGACTCAGCGCTGTGGGCTGCTGCGTGTTCACTGCGAGGGCGATGAGTCATTTTGTTCTTGTCGGAGTGAGAGAACACGCTCCAGGAGGCAGGCCATAAAGATCTGGACTTCATAGACACAGCCAGGACAGAGTTGGAAAGCTTTGGAGACGGTTTTATTAAGGTGGAATCGTTTAAAATATGTACCCTAAATACATGTGGGGAAACCGCTTTACTTGGTGGTCCTTATTGTGCATCAAAAACACACTTGGAGTTGTGTTCAGCTTCATTCATTCATCATGTTTGATGACTCACGTCCTCTCCCTCTGAGCCTCACAAAAAACACTCCATACTTCGTAGATATGTGACGTCATAGGTAGAGATCCCCGACTGATGATGATGGCAGTTGTTTAGAACCCAGAGAAACCATGGGTCGTTAAGCCCTGCCGATATGTTTGAGTCGATGCGTCAGACCGATTTGGATCATTTTACCCCAAATTATAAAAACATTTAAATTGACTACAAACTCACCTACAAACGTATTAAACAGCAGTGTAGTCCTGTTTTGTGTTAACATAAAGCTTTGTGTGCATTCTTTAGGCAGCAGGTTGGCAAAAACTCAAATTTTGGCTGGATATGCTGAAGAGTTAAAGTTGCTGTACCCGATTTTTTTTTTTTTTTATCATCTTAAAAATATGTTTAAACAGAATTTGTTAATTTTAAACTCTTTTGCAGCCAAAAAAGGACAAAAAATGCATACACTGGATGAGGTCATGCCAGGGGATTAGTGACGGCAACAATGAACAGGAAGAAAAACACAACACAACAAACTGAATTTGCAACCAAAAAAAAGCTTTAAAAATGTTTTAAATAAGAGTAAACTGTGCAAAATGTTTTGTCGTCACGGTAAATGTAACAAACATTAGCATGCCAACAGAGCACTTCCTGCTTCACAGAGAATAAAACACTACAATTGGAGGCAGACAGAGCACTTTTTTTGACCCCAAGAGCTGCTTTTACATCTGTACTTTAAAGTGTAACTAAACCCCGTGGCAGAGCCTTCTTTACACAGTTAATCAGTTAAAAAAGTGGTTTTGGCGTTTAGTTACTATTTAAGGCCGATAGCCAATAAGCTAAAAGTGCAAATACGTGCCAATATTTCGGTCAATCTCTAGTCAGACAGCAGTAGAGAGCTCTGAGGTTTCCTGTGCCGTTTTAGGAGTCCATAAATCATCTCCAGACTCGCTCTGAGCATTTCTGACTCAAATCACGTTCATTACAACTTCCTGTACAATTAGCATGTCGAGGGCAAGCTAGCTTTAGTTTATTTACCCATAATAGTTCCCTCTGCTGCCAGTTGTTCTAAGACTAATCCTGATGTGGGATCGCCTCACAGATGCAAAGTAATGTATGCTTTTAATAGACACATTATTTTATGTTCCAAAACATTAGATGCCAAAGCAAAGCTCTAGAGTGTGTTTAAAGGTCTAGAGAATAGTCTCAATCCTTTCCCTCGGATGAGGAGACGAACGGGCATACTGCAGCACGCTTCCCTGTTTCAGCCCATCCTCCAGGAAGCACTCTGTACCTGTAACACGGCCCTCCTGACTACGTTTCGGGATGGGCGGGGAACGCATGCTCGCGCTAAGACTACGTGAGATTGCTCTTCGTGAGGGTGAATCTCAAACTAAGCCGTCTGCACTTCCGGGTTTGTGTGCAGGTCCAAGATATGGGTGATATTTTAGAACTATTATGTTACGGGTGTTGCACGACACTTATTATCACCTACGCCCTCAGGGTCGACTAGGAAACAGGAAAAATAGCATAATATAAGATATTTAAAGGACTATAACAACTATTCTATCCTTTAAAGGGACTATGGCTTTACAGCTTTAATGAGCTTTTAACCTTTTTACAACAGTTTTTTCCTTCTTTCAAAACATCTAAATGGCTCTTTGCTGCTTGTTACCATGTAAAATGGTGATCTTATGTTATAAGAGGTCCAAATGTACCAAATACTTCCTGGAGCGTTCTTTGAATTTGCTGGACCGTTTCTGCGCCTGCGGTTTCGCTCGTCTCGTACTTTCCTTGATCTGTCCGTGCCTTTCTGCCGTTCTCGACCAAACTTCACACCGATTTTCAACACGAGCGCGGTCCTTCTCAGCAGTCCCCTCCAGAAGGCATCCACAAAGCCCCCTTTATGCGAGCGAGTGTTTGACAGAAGGCCACTGTGGATCCACGTCTCTTCTCCTCCTCGCACTCCGTCTGCGTCAACATTTGTGTCTCACTTCCAAATGTCACGCAAATCTGAGCGGCAAAACACTAAATACCAGACAACGCTATGGGAAAATGTGTACTTTTATTACTACTGTAATGCCTCTTTCTGCTGCTTCTACTACTACCACTGCCACTACCGCTAGCCACAATAACAGTACAATATCACTAAAAACATGAACTGCACCAAATAACGAGCCGAATTAAACACTTGAAGTTACTGATTCAGAACCTCCACTGCTCAAATCTGAATGTAGTACAATAAATTGACTATAAAAATTCTCCTCAGTGCAGGGAAAATGTACACACAATAAATATTGAACATTCTCATTCACTAAATTAGAGATGTAACAATATTTGGGCTAAGTCAATATAATAAAAAAAAAACTGAAATACCACCTTCATTTAGTGGACAAATGCTGAAAAAATGTTTTATTACTAAAACTACTGCTGCTACTGCTACTTTGATTATTATTACTGCTACTACTTCACAAATCTGAGCATATTGTGGGACTATGCGTACGATTACCACTACTAATTGAAAATGACTTTTCAGTATACCAGAGTTTGTACTGGCATGTGCTTGTTCTGCTTGTGTTACTGTGGCAGAGTGGTTATCCTGTCACCCTGAGGTGGTGGGTTAATGCCTCGTTATTAGGGGAGTGTCTTGGTTTGCTTTTATACCCCAGATAGTGCGAGTAGATGTTTGGTGAGTGTCATGCTGGATTGAGTAGAACAAACAAATCTCTGCATCACAACACTGATGCATTGTGCATTGTAAAGTCTGTAACAAAACAATTGTTTTGCACTCGTCTGTTTTTTTCTGTCAGTGTTATTTTCCAACTTATATTGATATAACTTCTTCCCTTCAAGGAGCGACGAAGGAGATTGGATCCGCGCTGACCCGGATGTGTATGAGGCACCGAAGCATCGAGTCCAAACTCAAACTGTTCACAACGTAAGAGACACACTTTAACCAACAAGTTTATTTTTGATGGTGCCAGTATTTCCCTATAGAGGTTATGCTCTGAGGCGGCACGTCACCTGCACGATTCCATGGAAATGGAACGTTAAAACATACCTCGGAACATTCTCCATGCAGATAGCACTGCAGTCAATGGAGACCTACTTTCTCTTTGCGTTTTGAGGTAAAAAAAAATAAGAAGAAAAATTAGGCAAAGAAACAGTTTGTCAGTTGTGCTGGCTGCAAAATGTTGAACAATGCAGTTATATATATAAATTTGAAGCTGAAGCAGTTTGGGCCATAGCCACATTGACAATAAGCAGTAGTTACATTTGTTTTCCTTGTGTCCATTTCCCAAACGTGTGCTCGACCAAAGTGTGCTCGTCTTGAATGGTATGACCGTGATTCATGTTTGAAATTCCTCTGGAGCCGTTACCAGACAGTAAAATCCTTTTGAACCCTTTCAGCAGTCCAAGCTCCTCTTCGATTTCCAGAACTTTATGTTTCTAACAGAATTGTTGTTGTTCTTTCAGGGCTCTGTCTGAAGGCCTGATCTCTCCTCTGGAGCAGAAGATGGAGGAGTGGAAGAAAGCGGCCAGTCAGCTGGACAAGGACCACGCCAAAGGTAAAGTCTGTTTACCCGCAGAAAAGGCTATGATTTCTGGATTAGCACAAAAAAGGCTGATTTGTTTGCTGCTGATTACGATTATTACTATATCAATTTATTGTTCAATCAATACATGGGGGTAATTTTTTATGTCGTACATTAAGATTTGATCTGTAGAAGGTTGATTATGTAACTTCTGCGACTAACAAGTACTTTTGCAATTCATTCATTACAACTAGGGCTGTAACTAACAGTAACTTTTTTTGTTTAATTAGTCGACAAATCAAAGGATTTTTTTTCCCTGTTGGATAATGAGATTTCGTAAATACTGTACTCAACCAAATGAAGATTGAAATATGATGACCGAATACTTCTAGATAGAGAATATTTACAAATAAGGTGCATTATTAAAGAAAATCATCAGCAATAGTTTATTCTTTTTTGACATTTTGATTTTAAAAAAAGAAGATAAATTGATCTTTTTAGAGTTTGTATTCTCCAAATAACGATTATTATAATACAGCAATATTTTTTTATAGTCGATTAGTCACGATTAGACAATTAATTGTTGCATTTATAATTCCTTCTCATGTTTATTATATATATAATATTTTTTGTCAGTGGCAAACAATAGTTACAGTTGTATCGTTTACCCTAAGTGTTTGTAGCAATATACAGTATATCGCATTTCAAAATGAGTGATTGCATCAGGCCTCCTTGCAAACTGTCCTTTTTCTGCTTATTTATATCAGGCCTTTTTTGAAATATATATGTGTGTGTGTGTGTGTGTGTGTGTGTGTGTATATGTATATGTGTATATGCATGTATATGTGTGTGTGTGTATGTATATATATATATATATATAATGTGTGTGTGTATATATGTGGGGGTGTGTGTATATGTGTGTGTATATATATATATATATGTGTGTGTGTATATATATGTGTGTGTTGTATATATATACACATACATACCATATATATATGTGTGTGTGTATGTATATATATACACATACATACACCATATATATATGTGTGTGTGTATATATGTGTGTGTGTGTGTGTGTGTGTGTGTATATATATGTGTGTATGTGTGTGTATATATGTTTGTGTATATATATGTATGTGTGTGCGTGTGTGTGTATATATATGTATGTGTGTGCGTGTGTGTATATATATATATAGTGTGTATATATATATATGTATGTATATATATATATAGTGTATATATATGTGTGTATATGTATGTATATATATATATATATAGTGTATATATATGTGTGTATATGTATGTATATATATATATGACTGTATTTGTGTTATCCCTGTTCAGAGTACAAAAAGGCTCGAGCGGACATAAAGAAGAAGTCCTCCGACACCATCAAACTGCAGAAGAAAGTCAAGAAAGGTAAGAATATTTCATATATTTGAGCTCAGATATGTCAGTTTACAGAGACACACAGATCTTTGTTATGTAAGCAGCTGACCCGGTCCTGACCCCACATTTCACTGATGTCAGAAATGTCCTCAAACCTCTCAGTGGAACTGCAGTATTCGGGTGTAAAACGTACATCTGCTTTGGAGTCCACAAGGGGGGAAAAGCAGAAGACACAACCTTTTTTTTTTTTTGTCTGTCTTTTAACTTGGCTTGGCGTCAGATGAGTTTGGGTGTTGCCACGGTAACCTCAGCCACTTGTTCCCAGCAGTCACCTGACCGCGCCCCTACCTCTCGGGTATCACATGGACACTCCTACGGTCGCCTTGGTTACCCGAGGACCACGGCGTTTAAGACCCAACACCGCGTACACTCACACCGCGGCTCTTAAACGGCACCAAACGGTAAACGTCTTTGACAGAGGGACGCAACGAAAATGCTGCACTAGCTTCGACTGACCACTAGGGGTGCTAGAGACAAAGACCAGATTGAAAAACAAGAGATTTTCACCCAATTTATTTTACAAATGAATGCAGATTTAGTTTTTCCTTTTTCTCAACGTTTGTACACATTGTTTTCAGTTAAATAATAGCCTTTAAATTGCATTTATTATCTCAGTAATGTGAGAGCCAAAAAAGAAAAGAGATGAATTAGCCAAGAAGAGAAAGTCATATTTATTTAATTCATGATTATTTTTTGGATTTATTTCATCCATAATCCCATTTTTATTTTTATTTTTTATTTTATTTTTTTGTAACACCCAAAATCACAACAGTAGTTGCCTCAAGGGGCTACTTTTAAAAAGTTTAAAATAAACAGACAATTAAATACAATGAATGAGATGAATAAATGTCCATAGCACACTGTTAAAGCAGGCATGCTCCACTATTTAATCAAGTTAGAACGAGGGCCGAGCCTAAATAAGACTAAACCAGGTCTAAAATGAAACCAAACCACTTTGGCCTTGCTTAAAACGATGCTAAACCAAGATTATCCCTCGAAAGAAAGTCTAAACACAAGAATTCCCCCAGACTAAACAAAAATAAAAGTATATCTTGTGATTATGCCCACTCAAAAAATTCCACCTTCATTTCATTTAGTTTCACTGATCTTTCTTCCCCCCTCTAAGATCGGGCCTTCTACTCAGAAAGAATGGTTCAAACCAAATATACATTTTTATGTCGGCCCCTACATTCGCAGCCATTCCAGAAATAGCGGCGTTTGGGGCCGCCCATAGTAAACAGAGCCGTGTGTGATGTGGCCCGAACATCTCGGAACATGTTTTCTTCTGCTGCCTCTAAACTGCTGCAGATGTGGATGGGGAAATACCAGCGTCTGATTGGGCAGCGCCAGTCACATGACCAGTTCTTCGGAAGGGGCATCTAACATTAGAACCAGGAAATGAAGTGTAACCATCTGTGGTGGGACGAGATAAAACTCTGGTTATATATTTGGCATGAATGCTCTTGTTCGAAGTCTTCAATGTTAAGGGCTGAGGAAATAATAAAAATTTGATAAATATTGTAAGTTTAATGGTTTTCATTTGAAATTGCAATTTAAGTTAGTTGGTGATTTATTTATTATTCTAATTTTTTTTTTAATTGATACTTCAAATATTCAGTTTTGATACTAGTTTTAGTTTCAATCAGTTTCGATTCGAACACAAAATGTTTTCTGTAGATTGAGTCGGGTAACTTCTCGTTTTGTGGCATATATTTTCTCTGACTAAAATCCTCTAAAGTTCATCTTATCTTATAGAATTAAACTGATGCTTATTAAATGATGCAACTAAATGAACAGTGGGCTATTAGATGGAATGCAGCGTCTGTCCTGAAGCTGCCAGGGCAACAGGAGCGACGTCGAGGAGCTACGTTTTCCTGAGCCTCTGGGACTGGACTAGACACTTCACCCACGTTGCCTAGTAAATCGCTTTGAGTGCCTTGACGGTGGAAAAGCTCTGTATAAATCCACTGTGATAATGATAATAATGAAATCTCAGTCCATTAAGCGCTCCTGTTTTGAAGTGTGTACGATCGCTGAATCATGCAGATCAATCAGAACACTCCGTGCCACGCTCAGAAAGCAGCGCTGATGAATAATAGGCCAGGAAAGAAGTGTTAAAAGTTGTTCAAACTCTTAAAAAATAGAATACAGACTTTAAATAACTGCAATTTAACACAAAAGGTGGTCAAATGTTTGATTGAAGTCTGATTTCTGCTCCAAACCACATGCTTTTACTGCCAGAGCCTTGTGTAGACCTCGTGATTACTAAGACAAAAGATTACAAATGACTGAAGCGCGGTTAAAATTACACCAAGGCCAAAAGTGCGTTATACGTATTGAGGTTTTCGAACCCTTTTAAAAGGCAGTCACTTGGTCAAAAATGGTATCTTATCTTTCTTTTCTTTCGGTTTCTTTGTAGCCGGTAGTGGTTTTAGTCCTATGTAAACGCTTCAGAGAGAGGAGCCGTAGACGAGGCTGTTGTCTGTAATGATACAGTGAGTCAGACACAACTTTTCCCTGTGTATCGGGCCTGTACTCTATAATTATCCATCTGCTGAGAGTCTGAACAACCGAGAACAACCGACAACAAGCAACAAGGGACAAGAGCTGAGTCAGGAAGAGGAGGAGGAAGAGGAGGAAGAGGAGGGGGAGGAGGAGGTAGGAGATTTAAGGAGTCCAATCCTCCTTGTTAGAACTGGAGAGACACATTTAGCACATTAACCATCAGCCCAGCTCAAGTGTATTAGTCTGGTATACAGTGGTTCCTCGTTTATCGCGGGAGTTACGTTCTAAAAATAACCCGCACTAAACGAAATCCGCAAAGTAGTCAACATCATTTTTTTACAATTATTATAAATGTTTTAAGGTTGCAAAACCCCCCAAATGAGACGTGCGGAGGGCAGCGGAGAAGACGTTGGCGGTATTTATAGTCTGCACGGTTTCATGCGGTGTCAACAGTGGAAATCTGAACTGCTGCAGTGAAATCCCATTCTTTTCCGCGCAGAACCGTCCGCATAGTTACCATTTTTTCACTGACGCCGACGCAGAAAATCTGGCCCGCGCAGACTGCAAGCGAGGGGGCGTGTCGGCAAAAATGAAGACATTTCACCATTTGGCCCCTCGCGGACCTCGCGTTCGCATCAAGCATAAACCGAGCTAGGGTTAGAGAAAACGTACAAACATACAGCATTTCAGTCACACTGCCAGCGATACATTTGGCAAGCTTAATGCATTCTGTAGCTACTGTACAAGAGACACGGTACGGAGGAGATTGATTGACAATAGTCTACAGTCCCTTAGCCAATCAGGACGCAGAAAACAATGCGTTGTAAAAAAAAAAATTATTTCAAAATCCGTGAATCAGCGAGGCCGCGAGGGACAACTGTGTTATTTTGACTGACCACCCGACTTAAGGAAGTACATTTGTCCCACAAGATCAAATTTTGGTGTTGCGATTGTTGTGAAAAAACACTAACAATTATTTATGATAACTGCAACTGTGATTCTATCTGATCTATTATACTCTTCTGTAAAACTCACAAGGTAATAAAAAGAGAGACCCTCTCGTCTATCGTATACTCCACAGGGCAGTCGACGCAGATATCACATGGTTACCGGCGACAAACTGATTCTATTAAAAAAAAACAACTTCAATGGCTTTTCTCAAGGTTATTAATCTATGAACTAAAAGCTCATCACTCACCTAAATACAGATTTAATACTTATAACCCCGGTAGTTAATGCGTGTTTACTTTAGCGACTAGAACCAATATAGTGGCAGGTGGCCAAAACGGATATGCCTCAAACGAAGAAGACACTGTAAAATGAGAGTACGCTGCTCTTATATCTAGTTCGTAGTAAAAAAGAGCTGTGAAGGAGTTTGTAGTAAATGCAAATAGTATGATATTGGGAGTAATCAAAAGGCAGAATTGATCCACCATCGGTTTCTCTGGATCCTAAACATTCAGTCGGCATCGACCATAAAAAGAGCCATATCTGTCGATCTCTGTTTAAATTGGCTTTACATCTCAGCTTCAGAATATCAGTAGAGCTTGTTTGTTATCGATTGCTGTTGATTTAAAAAATGTGTCATCGAACATGAAAACCCCATATGGCATGAATCTGTTTTGTCTTGGGGTCAGTCAAAGAAAAGCGTGCACTACTTCTCCGTCCTCAAATACACAAAGTGCTTCTAAGATGGTTTGTAAATTTGCTGAGATAGGCCAAAGTACATCTGTCTATCACACGGTGCTGGAGCTCTATATTATACCTTTTTCAACATATTTTCGCATTATCTTGTGAGACATCGAAAGTGCAATATAGAGTTAACTGCACTCTGACATAAGTATTTTTCCTGCGAGACTGGATATAACTTAAAATAATTGCTACGACTGACATTACAGCCCTAAATGGTTGATGTCACGCGAATAATAATACTAATGTTAATCCTCTGAATGGATCAAAGCCAACGTGATCTTTGAAACCTTTGAAATCTGGCCAAACGGATATTCAACACAGCCATTACATGTGGTCTTAACGTGTTTCTGCCTGTGGGACACTTCGCTAGCCTCCTACACGCCGCTAAAGTCAGTCCTGTTGTATTCTCATCCGTGTGGGCCGTGAGCTAGCATACACGCACACGGAGAAAATACCCACAATTCCCTTGGTGTGGGACTGATTTAACTCGGCCCAAGGCTAGTGTTACCTTCCGCGGAGGAATGCTAACAAACTGGTTTAGTACTGTGAAAGTGTCTCTAATGGATGCATGTTGTAGCTAACAGACGCTAATGACAGATTTAGCCGGGATGTGATTGTTATTTGATCTGCTATTATTTATGCTTTTGTGAAGGTTTCTGAAATTATGTAAATTCATAGTCTAATTTTGGTATAACTTTATAATAACTACGCCTTTATTGGCCTTAATAAAACATAAGACTTAAATCATAATGAACAAATATTGTGTGGAGAGTAATTAAAGCTTTGTGACTTATTATGAGGAAAAAATTAGACCGCTGTGAGCTGTCTGCATCTAATAATACTGTGTTTTATGTCTTTTCAACCCCCCAGGAGTAAGACCATAACGGCACATGAGTTGATGCCAAAAATAAACAATTTATACAGAAAGTACTTGGAGACTATACATTTATATGTAAAAGACCGATTCAACGCATGAGTCACTCCCAAAACTTCACTCCGGGTATTTTATGTTGCTGTCCCATGTAAATATTTATAATCTAAATAATATACTTAGTCGGTTGATACACAGTTTTGATCAACTAAAACTCAATTGACCGATTCATTGGCTTAACGACTTCAGGCCGACAGCTGTACCAAAGGGTTACCGGTTACCTAGTTATTAGAGCTCAACCCTTGGACACTGTATTGAAATGAAAGAGCAACATTACTATTTCTGTGTTGACTTGTGGACCAATAGGAAACCCTCAATTACTTCCCATGTGATTGGCCATGTGATTGCCCAATACTTTTCTGTTCTTCAAATCCACTGTAAAATTGCTCCACGTTCATTCATTTCTGGGGGATTTACTTGATAACAATAATCAGATCATTATGTTTTTACCCCTACAAATATTACTTTTTTACCTTTTTTTTTTTTTTTTTAAAGATTACAGCTACAACCATTTTTTTCAGCATTTTGATAGTGTTTTTTATAAATTCCTTCAGAATAGGTGGACAAATCAAATTTAAATAGCCTTGTCACAAATCTAGAAAAGAGCTTTCTTCCAAACTGAGGTAATAATTCTGCACTTTTGTGATTCATTTTACAGCCCGTACTTAAACCTAAAGCGAGACATTTGATATTTTAGCACGTCTCTGAAGAGTGCAACAATATTGTCTGATTATCAATACCATCGCCCACCCATGTTTCACTCAATATTGTGACTGGCTTTGACGACATACGCGCCCCATCTGTTCTCACCCCTGATGCCCACCAAGGCTTCTCTGACTCCTGTCTGAAGCAACTTTTCCCAACCTCACCCTGCCGTGTTCCAGTCAAGGCTTTGGGCACAGAAGGTGGTTGTTTCTGGTGTGAACTCCAGCTCACCTCCTCCTCCTCCTGCTCCTCCTACTGCTGCTGCTGTCTGTGTGTGTCTGTGTGTGTGTGTGTGTGTGTGTGTGTGTCTGTGTGTGTGTGTCTGTGTGTGTCTGTGTGTGTGTGTGTGTGTGTGTGTTTGTGTGAGCATGTGTGTGTCACTGTGGAAACTTACCTGAACCAGGCTCACAGTTCACATGTGCCTACAGCTGTTTTCCACTGCATAAAACCTACGATACACTTCAGAAACCAGAAAGAAAACATCTGATTTATAAATGGACTTTATGTTTTGTTAGAGCAACATTTTCGGTGAAATTTAAAGGGGACGAATTCAGCTAAATCCACTTTAATGAGGTTTTTTTTTACCTTTTTACATCAGTGTTTCCTCATTCTTAGTTTTCTCAAAGTTGTCTTGTGATTGATTCCTGCATGCGAAAATCTCTGTTTTCAACTACCCCCTATCCCTGCCCACATCCCTTTACTTAGTTGTAATTATTAGAAAGATTCAGTCAATAGACCTGTTTGTAAGGACTGGACGATATCGAAAAATAAAAATCTAAATGTAATTTAGTGTGATTTTCAATGTTATTTTATTTGGGCTTTCAAAAAACAAAGGAGGATCAAATGTGGACTTTTCGATTCAAAATCCCCTCAATTAGTTGACGATTTCGATCTCGATCTGTCGATTAATTGCCCCGCCCTAGAGTCTCTGTTACTTTACTTTCATTACATTTTAGATCAATATTGCGGTGTACATTGAACAAAATGTAAAATAATGATCTACTTATGTCATAGTTCAATACTAAGTACCTGAAAAAGCATAATATGTCTCCTTTAAAGGTGCACCATAGCCATGTTTCCACTGGTTCACTTTGGATCGGATTGATCAGTCCAAAAGTGTTAATCCAGTTTTATGTGAACCATGCCGGCCTATTTAAGTGATCTAAAGTGGGCCAAAGCCACAAGTGGGCCTAAGTCACATCTCACGGCGCCACAAACTAAGAATTACTTGTCTTTTTGTGAATGGCAGATCGGCCTTGTGATTACAAAGTCTAATTCATGTAGATTTGATTAGGTTATGTTTGGGTGATGAAGCAGAGCTCTGCCTCTGGACCCAGAGCCAGACCCCGAACACGGAGGGCCAGTCAAAACGTGGCTGATGTTACTCTTCTAGTGGAGGCTCCAGCACCTGCTTGTTTCCATGGAAATGTTACTGCTCTGCCTGCAATGTCCTGTAGTCTGGCATTAGACTTATCTCTGTGTTTTCATGTTTAGAGCTTGTTGATTGGTCAGTGCGTCCTGGAGTATCCAGCGCTTTTGCAAAAGACAGTTATGTTTAATATTTACAAGCATACATGGGATTTGCTGAGGCCATAAGATATAGCAACACAATCATTTTAGACATTTTATTTTAGTATTTCACAACATTGCTGCTGCCCTTTTGTTTATCTCAAAACGGTTGGATTGTTTCCCAACAATCTTGTCAAGCAAAATGGTAATCATTTCTTGCTAAAACGTTGCTTCATTATGAACTGCAGCGAAGTTTTCTTCATATCGTACTCTTCAGTCATTGACCTGGTCGTGTTTGCCCATGTTTTGTTCCATTATCAGCTTCAGCAGCGATGGAGACTGTTTAGAGGAGAAAGAGGTCAAACTAATGTGGACATGTAGGCTGGTGCTGTACTGCCATCTGCTGGTCACGTTTAGTCCATGCACCTTTAAAGCAAATAGAATCTTTCAAATGTCTTTCAGTTTGACAGGACAAGGGCAGAAAGGGGAGGCTCAGCGTATGAGTGACAAAATCAGAACACTGTGCGCAATCTACATGTGATAATAAGATATCATCTATTGATAATCCGGAATAATACATTTGAAATACCTGAAAATGGGGTAGTGCCGCTTTGATTTTGAGCAAGTTTCAACCCCATAAAAATTGGGTAACGCCTTTGTAGCAAAAGTCATAAGGGGGTCTTTTCACAAGTTTTTCATAGTTTTGTTTGAAACTCTTTTAAAGATTCAGTTGTAGTCATCTGGACACATTTTAGACATTTTGACATTCATCCAAAAGTTATTCTTCTTCCTTGTTTATAAAGGACTTTTTGGCTCGTAGCCTTTATTAGACAGGACAGCTGAGTGTGAAATGGGGATGAGAGAAGGGAGGACATGCAGTAAATTGTCAGAGTCGGGATTGAAACTCACGACACATGAAGCCTGGCATATGTGCTGCCACCGTAACCTCTCAACCACCGGGCAGCACCCAAAAGCCATTCTCAGTCTTTGTTTGAGATGTTTAAACATGTGCTGTGGAGCGACGTCTCCGGTCAAAGCATGTTCACTAAAAGTGGACCTAATACGTCCACAGTGTTTAAATAACGATGTCTTTGACCCGGAAGTCCAGAGTTTGTCCTGGAGCATAAACGACACATGGAACCGTCTTTATAAATATGTGATTTTACATGTCACACCCATAGACCGTGTAGGTCACACACTTTGGATTACAGCATTCAATTAATCTTTTTTAGATTTAAAGTAGTGATAAACGTGTACTTTTAGAATGTTTTTTTTGTTTGTTAAAAAATCATAGAAAAGAAATCCTTATAGAAAAGAAAATCTTAATGTGTGTAATTTAAAGCAGACATTTGTGCACTGTTGTTGAATTTGGGAGGAAGAAAACATGATTTAGAGTAAATTTAAAGTGATAATGCAATGAATGAACTTCGCATCGTGCACTCAGATATGATCAATGCTAATCAAATGGACTGATTAAAGCTGAAGCAGAGAGTCATTTCTAGTTCAATTGTGAGAATAATTTCGAAAACCAGTCTTGCTGTATCCTGCATAGTGTTTTCCTGCAGTGTTTTGTGTCTTGCTCCTGTCTGCGCTCTAAGTCTTTTGTGTGTGTGTGTGTGTTCAGGCAAAGGCGAGGCGCGGGGGCAGCTGGACAGCGCCTTGCAGGACGTCAACGTGCGTTACGCTGTGCTGGAGGAGACAGAGAAGCGGGCCGTTTGTAAAGCACTGATAGAGGAGCGCTCCAGATACTGCAGCTTTGTCACCATGCTCAAGCCTGTGCTGGTACCACACATCACACACATTTATTCATTCATTTATTCATTTCTTTACTTCTTCTGAATCCCATGGACCAGATGACTTGAATATGAATAAGATCCAAATGAATTGTAAAGATGGGATGGTTTCTGGTTTGTCTTGTAGGACCACGAGATCAACATGCTCGGCGAGGTGACCCATCTGCAGACCATTCTAGAAGATCTCAGCAGTCTGACCGCAGAGCCACACAAACTGCCTCCTGCCAGCGAACAGGTACACGCATCCACAGTTTAGGCTCGTGTCGCTGATCGTTTCCAGTGTTTGAAAAATGTTTTTATTTTTAATTTCCAGGTGATTTTGGACTTAAAAGGTTCGGACTTTAACTACACATATCAGACGCCTCCAGCTTCTCCCAGCAGTTCTTTGTCACGGAAGAGCAGCATCAGCAGGTAAGGGAGACTTTTGAAGGTGATATGAGACACTCCATCAGCATCATTTATTAGTTATTTGGTAGGGCTTTAAGCATCCTACTAAAAATGAATTAATACAAATAATACTGACAAATGAAGGAGAAGTAATAAACAAAACTAGCCGCTTCTGAAGAAATATTATAATATAGTCACTTTTTGAGGACTCACCCAACATTAAACCCAGACTAAGTCTTGGGTCTAATCTTTATTTGACTAAGACATTTTTTTTATAAATATTAATATATATATATATATATATATATATATATATATGTATATTTATTAATTTTCTTAAACTTTTTTATGATTTTAAATATTTATTGTATTTTATTTATTTATTTGAATGTATAATAATGTAATAATTAGATTATTTATAATTATTTTATTTTTTATTTTTTAAGAATTTAAATATTTATACATTTTCTTAAACATATTAAACGGACAGAACAAAAACAAACACGAACTGTCCCCTAACATTTCCTCACATCCTGCTTTGTCCGTCATCCTTTCCTCACCCTTCTTCCTTTCTTAATCCCCTCAGTAATTACCAGTGTGGGTCAGTGAGGCACGTCCCCTCTCTGGACTCCATCTGTGCAGTGGACGGCCTTCACATCCAGGTAACAACTAAACTCCTAACTGAACAAATATTCTCCACTCCGCTTATAATATTTGACATAGTTTCAGTTCGTTTTAGCTGCCTCTTTTTCCTATACTTTTTTATTCTTGGTTAACATTATAATACTCTGTAGTTCACAGTCAGCCTGTCACAATAACTCAACTAAATCAATTTGAAGTGCGATATATTGCTACACAAAGACATCACGATAAATATTGAAACTATTCTACACCACTGACAATAACCCTGAAGCAGGAAAACCCCAATCGACCCTTTTCTAAATGTGTTCAATAATGTGCAGTAAAGGACAGAATGGATCGCTTTAGTGTCTATAATAAGCTGTAGAAGTTACTTATTCAACCCTTTTACAGCTCAAAACTTATTCTAAGAGAACAAATGTACCCTACAAATGCAAAGAAAATGCACACACAATAAATAATTAGTTCCAAAACATTCTTATTCTGTATCTATTGAGCTTTTGGTCGATATTGTAATAAGGGTTGCAAAGTGTGGGAATAAACAGGGAATTAACACTTCTGATGGTGGTCTCCACACAAGGAGTGATGTACAGACTCATAAGAAGCTGAACTTATGGAATTACACTTTAATATCTGCTTTCACAGTCTCAGCTGAGTAACGGTGCTAAAAAAAAGTCATTGCCAGATGCGACCACTAGGGCTCGACGAGGGAGACCTTTTAGACATCTTGGAAACGAATTCTGTTCCAATTGTTTACGTGTATATTTGAGGTCAAAACAAATGACAAACATAACAAATCACCAGCTAATTAAACGGTGACCCTGACGAGGAGTGGGGGGATTAGGACTTAAATCACTGAGATTCCAAACGTTCAAGAGAATCTAGTTTCACTGCAATAAAACAAACCAGAGGAGTCATTCTGTTGTGGATGCTTCTGTGTATCAGGAGTTTCACACGTTTACGGCAGTTTATTCTTGGTAGAAGTTGCAGATTGTATGAAACACAACAAACTGTTGGAGTTTATATTCTCAAAAAGCATGTTTATTTGTTCAAATGAGAAATAAATGTTTATATAAAAGTAACTGACATCTGGAAAAAATATGTTTTTTAAGCATTTTTTTTAATTTGTGAAAATTCCTAAACTAAAATTCCCATAGGAACGTTTCTGGAAATGTTCTCTGACTTTTACGCCCCTTTTGCAGCGCTAATCGTACTTGTCGTGACAGGCCTAGTTCACTGCAAACCTTCTCGTGGTTTGTCACTGCTCCTCAGATTTTCTGTGCTCGGACGTGTTCCTTATTGTACTTCCGTTTGGACTAGGTTCAAACTTAAATCTGACTGAGTACTCGAGCTGGAAGAGGAGGTTTTGTTGCGCTGGGACTGTCTTGACTGACCTGATACAGTTTGACCGTTGCTCTGACCGCTCGCAGTGCCTGGAGCGGTCTTAAACATGACTTCCACCCAAGTGCCCTTCACAATAAAAGCCTGCGCTCTCCTCACTCAGCGAAGCTCCTCCCCCTTCCTCCTGATCGGCTGCGAGTCGGGCCGCTCCCTCAGCGAAGGGAACTCCCCCTCTCGCCACGGTCGCCACGGGAACGCCCGCCGCACCTACAGTTACCAGGGCGACCGCCGCTTTGCCCGCGCCGCCGCCTCCGGGCGCCAGGGCGACCGCCGCTATAGCCGCAGGGACACGGCCGCCGTGAGGACACTTACCCACAATCCCCCACCGTCGTGTCATGTGACCTCATCTCATAGTGCTGCGTTTTTTTTCCAAATCAAACTTTTAAATGTGTTTCAATTTGATCTGGTTTCATCTCACCGGAGCCAAAACAAACATACATTTCTGTGTTTTAGAACATTTTATCCTTTCATATTTACATATTTTTTGCTGTGCCATTTTCCCCTTGTTCTATTGTGTGGAATGTTACTTTTGTTTGTTTATTTAGGCTGGTTTTTGTCTCGATGGAAACATGTTAATGATGTAAATGTGTAATATCAGTAAGGAAACAAATGTTTTTAGGTTGTTAAAAAGTAAACATTTGAAAAAGAAAAATCCAGTGAGTATAATCCCAGCACATTAGCAATGCTGTTCCAAACCTCGAGCGTGCGTTCTTTAGTCATTAGAGAAAGTTCTCATGGAAAAGCGTTTGCACTACAGCTGTCTGATTGGCTGTCTTCTTCCAGGACTCAATGGGTTCAACCAATCAGCTGTGTTCTACTGGAGAAGGGGGTGTGGCCACAGAAAACGGTCTGCTGGCTCCTCCCCACAACGCGTACAGCCATCCAGGAGAGAGGGCCCGGGCAATGTCTGCCTCTGGGAAGGTACGTCGCAGCGGCCCCTGTTCAAGTACCTGAGCAGTGATGGGCGGTACCAGGGATATGACACACACGCTACTGTGACGATATTGTTCTGATACCAATGGGTTTTGTTTTCAAATGCATTGAAACACTATCACCATGTTACCTTTGCAATCCTTATTTTCTCTCCACTCCAGCTTGAACTGAACTAAACTTTAAACGACAAATATTTAGCATTTTTTTGTATTGTTATTAATCTTTAAACCTGCTCTTGAGTAACTTAAGTTTGGTAACTCAGGTTTTCAGAACAACAACAAAATTACATTTGGATCTGTGGTACACATGGGACTGAGTTTTGGGAGGGGCTTACACAGTTTAAAATAAATGTGTGAGAGACAAAACAGTATCTGAGAGCATCAATACTTTCAGATTATATTGATATGAATATCTGCCCATCACTACTTATGAGGGGACGCGACTAACAGAAGGTTGAACTCCTCCGCAGCATGTTGTATTTTAACTTCACGTGTTACCGTGGACTACAGTAACACTACATGTTTGTTTTTGTGTGGTGTCAGTCTTCGTGTTCGGCCCGGGAGCAGCTGGCACTGACGTTGGGAGCGCTTCATTCGGACACCTCGAGGAGCAGCAGGGACTCTCTGCACTGCTCCAGTGGATACAGCACCCAGACCACCACCCCGTCCTGCTCCGAGGACACCATACACTCACACGGTCAGTGTCACAGGCTCTCCTCTGGGGGCGCTCTCCTCATATTCATTATAGGAAACGTATTATACTGTGGCATTATTTTTCATTTCAATCCCAGTTTTGCAGAATAACATAAACAACCCTTGCTTTTATCCTCTATTATAATTTGTCCCACCTTTTCGGTGTCTCTGGGCGTGTTGTGGTGTCTAACGTTTCCTGTCTTTCCTCTTTCTGTCTTGAACCTGTCTTCCTGTTCAGTTCTGAAGAAACCTCCTCTTATTTATGGTACGTCTTCTTGTCTGCTGTTTTATTGCCGCTTTCATTTCAATCCCTTTTTTAATATTTCCTCTTTGTTTGTGTGCATTTTTTAAGATATCTTAAAGTATGATTGTAATTTCTTATTACAAATACAATCGTACAAAAACCCATAGAAAATGTATATAGCAAATTTCAGCCGCTAAAATTTAGAATAAACACAATTCAAACGGGTTTTTTTTATTATTTTTTTACAAGCGTTATACATTTTGAAGTCAGATGAAACAAATGTTCTTCCATAATTGAAAAACCTTACAAATAGCCTCAGGAAATGGTTACTGCACAATATTGGAAATTATTGCGATATGCAATACAGCTGTTAAGTCCTACGATAACAATATTGCAATATTTGATTTAATATACATTTTTACACTGTAATCTCAGTTATTATTAAAACATACATACATACATGTGACTTTTATGGCTTGGCAAACACACTTGAGGTGTTCATCAATATTTTATGAATGACATTTGCACGCAAAAGTGGCACAAAAAAAACCGCTGTCCCACATGTAGGGCGCAAGCATATCCTACTGAGCCAATTAACCTGCTGGATAGATTCAATGGTCTCACTTCACCGATCAGTTACATACCTCAGTGCTCTCCCAAGAATCTTTTAAAGGGATGGTAAATATGCCTCATATGGGGTTGTATTGTCCTCCAAGGATGGTTTAATGTACCGCCATTATTTCCAAAAGTACATGCACCCTAAACATACTATTAACACTGTATAGGGCTATATAATAGGCCTATATGCTGCCTGATAATATTTGATTATATATAGACGTGCAATATAAAGCAGGGGAGAGAAAATCTGTTAATTGACTTGACTAGACCCATTCATACAGATGACTATTTTGAAAATAAAATAATAACTAGACTAAATATTAGAAGGTTGATCTTGTTATCACTTCACTTGAAGCTCTTTTTAATTATAATATTAGTTATTATGATAAGACGAGCACCATGGTAACGCTGGGAGGAGGGGCTTGAGACGAAGAAAAAGTTAGCTTTCCTCACGTCAACGGGTTGCGTCAGTAACAAACTGCTCTGTGAAGAACAGAAACAGCGTGAACAGGAAGTGTGTCCTGCTCCTGCTCCTCGGCCTGACTCCCTCTCCTCTCTCGCCTCCATCCTGTGAGCGTTCTACGGCGCCGCTGTCGGCTTGCGTCGCGGTGTGCTTCTTCCGAAACTCACTGAGAAAGCGGACAAAATAACAACTGTAGGCTCTGTGTATCTGTGTAGTGATACACATGTTGTCTTTTGACCCGTGAGTCGGGTCTGGCCAAGAAAGTTTAATTTCAATGCGGCAGATCACTGTATGTCTGTCTCTGCATGTGCAGAGCTCTAAAAGAAGCTGCAGTCTGCTCTGGTTCTAAAAGCGCATGAACGGGCCGCTGAACACAGCTACAGACTGAACCGCTGTGAGAGGAGAGAAGAACCAAGCTTCCTGCAGTACTGCTCAGCAGCCTGTAGAGGCCACTACAAGACACTGTAACTTCAGCTAAGCTTCAACAGCAGAAGTGAGGGAAAAACAGGCTTAATTGGATATATTTCAGACCAATACCCTGACCGCACAACACTGATAGAAACACAACCAAGAAATTAAGGCTGATTATTATGAATTTAAAAATGTTTGTCCTAGGCTCCTACCCTCTGGGGCCAGGTCTCACCCGAGAGAGAATAAATGTTAATAAATAAATAAAATTGATGTTATTGTGATGTATCAAGTACAATTTTCACTCAATAGACCTCCTGCACCGCGTGACTAAATTAGTTGAGGATGCCATTATGACGTAGCAGTAATGATTGACAATGTCAATGACGATGAAATTTCGCTTTTGCAGTTTATTTTTGTCATTAAATGAAGCCTTAAATGACAAAACATCTTGAATCAGATTAAACATTAATGACCCTCACCTGGTCCGAGTGCTTTTAAAGAGTTTAGATTGCGTGGTTCATTTCCTAAATCTGCAAACCTGGACATCTGATTCATTTCAAGCATCTCATGTGTTTTGTGTTTTTATGTCTCGCCGTCTAAATCTAATCCAGTTTCCTGTCTTCTTCCTTCTCTCAGTCGACTACGAGTCCATCTCTCTCCACGGCGACGCAGACTCAGTTTCCCTGCACCACCTGCACCACGGCTTCAGCCAGTCCGACTTCGACAAATCCTCCACGATCCCGCGCAACTCGGACCTCGGTGTCCAGTTCCGCAAGTTCGCCCAGTCCAAGCGCCCCGCCTCCACCGTGAGCCTACTGGCCGACGGCGAGATGATCGGCGGCTCGCACACGGCCACCATCCGTCGCAAACCCTCGTCCAAACCGTCCTACCGCAGAGGGACCATCAGCGGAGGAGTTCCCATTCCCATTTCCACCCCGCAAGTTCCGCTAAAGGCGCAACTCAGCGATGAAAACTTACCCGCCGCTCCTCCCGGTTGCGTCATGGGCAATAACAAGCTCTGCACTTCCACCCAAAGTCTATGCGCGTTACCGCCGAGCCACCATTCAGCTAACGTGTCGCCGTACTATCAGCTAGTGCCCGGGCAAATGCCAATTCCCGTGCCCGTCCCGACCATACCGGAGAATAACCAAGCGAAGCAACAGCAATACTTGAAGCAGTTTCAACACAATCAGCAGCAAAATCCAACTTACGCACAAGTGAAATGTCCGCCGCAGGTTCAACAGAAGCCGCCGCTGCCACACCACCTGCAGCATATCCAAGCACAGCAGATGCCAAATCAAGCTCAATTTCAACAGGTTTATCAGCAAGAAATGTATCAACAGGAAAACGCGAATACGTATCACAACAACATCCCCAACCACCCGCAAATGCCAGCCCCGAAACCGCCACTGTTCGAGGCCTATCCCAATTTAACTCAGCAGCAAAGGCAAAAGATGTTCCATCAAAACCACCACCAGAACCAGACCCTGCCAGCAACGCTATCCCAGGGAGAGAGCTCCGTTTTGGTGCAAAGCGTCCGCAACGAGCCCCAAGGACCGCCGCCGCCGTCGTCCAATCAGAACCAGGATCAAGATGATGAAGACCAAGTGGAGACCAGACCCGGAGCCATGGTGTCAATGATTCGTCAAGTCAAGCTAAGGCGGACTATAACTAACGACAGGTCCGCCCCCATGCTGCCGCCGCCACCACCGACCAATCACATGTGAAAGTGTTTTCAACTCACTTCCTGGTTTGAACTGAAAACTGAAAAACATGGTGTGCTTTATTTCAATTGCCTTTATCTTTATTGTTGTTTGCATTTTGATGAATATTTTGTTTTGAACAAGTCTTATCTAGTGATGACGAGTTAATTATGTTTTTTGCTTTAGTGCTTCTTAAGTTGTGGGCGGGTAATTATTATTTAAAATGTTGACAAAATCACTCTCTGCTCCTATCCAAAACAAATGTAATATTTTTTTTATTTCACATAGGCTCAAATATAGTTTTACAGTGCGTTGGAAGCGTTGAACTGCAGGGTGATTGTTGTCCACTGAGCTTCAGTTTCTGGGTATGTTTGATGTTTTAGAGATGTTGGTCCCGGGCGGGCGGGGTTTACTCTCCACTGTGGTTGAACCATGTTTGTGTGGAGTTTTTATTTGATTTTCTTTCCCCTTATGGCTGTAACGGTACAGGGAACATGTCTACACCTTTTCCACCAAATCAACTTTGTCAAATCATAAGCATAGTGAGAATGGGCTACATAAAAGTAAAGGTGCTGCACCTTTTTCTTTTTTTTTAATGCGATAAGTAAAAAAAATAAAAGTCCTAGCACAAAAAAATCAGCTCTTAGGGTCAAAATTAGATCAATGTGTGCTGTCCGCGTCCAATTATAAAAACAAATGATTGTTCGTCAAACAGAAAGTGCGTTGCTAGCATGCTAGTTGTTATCAGCATGCTAACAACGCACTTCCTAGTTCAGCAAAACTCCGCTCTGACCTCTAAAAGGTGTGAAAAGCGCTTATAAACTCCTCTACTAAACTAATTAGGATTCCAGAACTGCATTAACAAAGTGAGGATGAAGTTTGGACCATTACAAACAGATTTGTAAGACTGGCAGAGCGGTGAACCTGAGTAATACAAAGTACAAAATTGTGAAATAGGCCGTTACTATCGCGTTACCAAGTTTCGGACAAGACTGGAGATTTTAGGGATGCTCATACTTCCAAGTGTGGATTTTGTCCCTGAGACGACCCGTAGGGAAAGGTGTAGGACGCTTTATTCACCCAGAACAACTTATTACACCTCAATACGGTTTATTTTATTTTTTAATAGTTCTGTTTTCTCTTAAGACAAGACAAAACGAGGACTAAACCAATATTTTGAAGTCCGACATGAAATTCAGCAGATGGGTGTCAGGGCTAAACCAGGACTTAAACTGGTCTGAAGCAGTTCTTTCTCCAATCTGAGGCTGTTTTGAACATTTCGAGACTTAAATGCTTGGCGTGTCTAATAAAGGACAATCTTTATATTTTTTGATGGAAAAGGTGGTAAACTTGTCATTTTCATTTAGCCGTAAAGACTGAATCTAAGACTACAAAATGTGTATATATTGAACAAAATGGTTAAGAAAACAAATGTTACTGTGGACTTGTGTACATAAAACGACTTTAAAAAAAAACTTACTTTTAAACATGACTAGATTGAACTTGCTTTCATCCAGAGGCGATGGAGAGGTTTGAAATACATTTATGGGTCCACTTGCTGTTGACATAGCCGGCTATGGACATACTATTAGGTGGATTCAATATATTTTCAACATAACAAGCAATAAATGTGCATCAAAATATTTATTTGACAATGACTAAATGCCCCTCCTGGCGCAACCCATTTATTAAGGTTTCAAGACTAAACTAGCTTGGTTGGTTATATAGTTCTGAATGAAAAAAAATATATTTTCTTTTTATTAAAACGTATTATCCATATATATAGACAACATTGGTCATTTTAATATGGGCCTTTGAATATGGTAAAGTGTCCAAATTTTAAACGTATAGTTTACTCAACGTTTACTTCAAACCTTTTTACAGTGGTGTTCTCTCGGCCCCGCCCACTTCAGGAAGCTGAATCCTATCTGCTCTGATGTATTTTTACCTGTCCCATTCTGCTGTTTTTGTAGTTAAAAAAATACATCATTTTCATCTGGCAAAAGTTTGATTGTTAAACGCACAGTGCCTTTGTAGAGATGGATGAGATTGGCTCTGCACAACGGCGAACCTCTCACTGTTAGCATTATTACTTCCTGTCCTATTCCATCTCCATGGGTGTTTTGCAGCATAAAAATGAATAAATGCAGATCAGGTAGTGAACAGTGAACGCCAGGTTAATGTGTTAAAGAAATTAGGTGAACACTTCACCAGAGGACTCTTCTGTGTTTATAAAGGTAGGTCTGAGGCTCAACGCTAATGCTAATGCTAATTTGAGGCATAAAATATTGCAAATACAAATGGAAGTAATCTACATATAAAAACAATTAGGTTGTCTTTACTGAACAGTGTAATTGGCAGTTGATTTTATAGTTTACATTTTAATAAAAGATAGCATTAGCTTTGAGACTGTTGTGCGCGGAGCATGGGCGCAGAGCCTATTGGTTTAAAACTATGTCTTGAATTAATGTTATGAACGTGACGAGTCTGGAAAGTAGCTGGTTCTACTCTGATCCAAAACACTTCTGAAAGAACAAAGTAAAAAGAAAAAAGTATCCCATCTGACCAATCAGAGACGACGTAGCTCTTGTGGGGTGGGGCTAAACATTTCTGGCAAAGCAATTCTTGACAGCGAATACTTAAAGGACATATATCATGCATTACTTGTATTATTATTATGCTATAATGCATCTACTGAAAACATTACTTTATCTCATTAATTGGTGTTAACATACACATCTACTGACAGAAGGAATTACCATGTGAAAATAAAATGTTAGCTTGCCCCTGACTTGCTAACGCAGGCACATTTGAAATGAATGTGATTTGAGGCAGAAATGCTCAGAATGAGTCTCACGATGATGTATGGACTTACAAACGGCACAGGAAACCGCCGGATTTCTACCTTTAACGTCACATATCTCGGATTGGAAACTGTGTTTGAACTCGTAAACAGGTTAATGAACCAAGTGTGAATGAAGTTAAATGCAACTCCAGGTATGTTTTTGATGAGGGAACAATGTTAGAACATTGTTAAAAAGCTAAAAAAAAAAAAAAAAAAGGCTATTTTGCATATGTGTCCTTTAAACTATATTAAAATTCACTCAATTCAGAAGTGGATGTTTCAATATAAGCCGGTGGGTAGGAAATGACACAATCTTACCACATTGGCTGAGTACCTAGCTTATAAGGTGTCAATTTAATTCAAATCAAGATTGAATACTAGAATTACTCTCTCTAATGTATATTTTGCAGCGTATTTGAAATCCTGCAGTGTCGATTTTTACTTCTGTTAAAGAAGTTGCTTCCATTATTTGCATAACATTTAAAACTTCATGCTGGACACACTCAAAGAAAGCTGGAATATTTTTTAAGTCTCCTTTATTTTGTCAAACGTATATTTTTGGACTGAGATGTAAAAGATGACTGTTTAGAGTTTAGTGGTTGCTGGATGTAAACGATGGCCTTTCCAAGCCCTGGTGCATGCTGGGAAATGCAGTCCAGGACTTGCAGAAAGTAAAATGTTATATTATTTTATCAGACCTGCCTAAAATACAGGGTACGGATATTCGCATACATGGAGTAATATATCAACCTGAAGAAAACAGAAAATGCAGAATACTAAAGAAAATCCTATCTTCCCGCTCTTAATACTCAGTAGATTAGTAGTCTGGAAAGCTTTCGAGCGAGAGGATTGGATAAGAGAAAACACACTCCGACAACAAAAAGCATGTATAAAAAGATAATTATAATTTCTCACCAAACGCTGATTTGATTCTTGTGCTAAAACGGCTGTATTTCCAGTGATGCTAACTGCTACAGCGTGCTGCGCCCACATGCTTAGCAAAACAAAGCTAGCACATGTTAGCATCAGCTGTTTCCTGTTTATTGATGCACAACACTCGTTTCAAGACCAGAAATATTATAATTCCAGGGCATAATTCATCTAAAAAGAGAGGTTAAAACGTGGCACAGAGGCCCGTTTACTCGAGTAATTCCAAGTTTGTGGTGCTGTGAGACAAGGCTAAAGCTAAACGATTTTTTGTGAATTGCTGAGCTCGATCTTATGTTTAAAAAAATGCAATTTCGAGTATTATTTGTTAAGAAAACATGAGTTTATATTTGGGGAACGTCAGCTGCTCATGTAAAACAGACCCGTGTTTCTGGACCCAGAGCCAGGACCTGAGCGTGGAGACACATGAAACGAACCGTTCCAAAGAGCTCTGAAGTGAACTAGTCGAAATGTGGCTTATGTAACTTTTTTGTTTGAGGTCTGCCAGCTGCTTGTCTCTATGGAGATGTCATTGCTTTGCCTGTTATGTCCCGCAGCATCCCATTAAACTGTACTATTTTTATTCTATTACCTGTGTTTTTATCTATTGATTATAAAAATAATTTAAAAAATAATAACATGCGTTCATACTGTGAGTGGGCCCGCCTCTCCACAGATCTGACCTGTAACTCAGTTTGGTGGTCTCATTGGCTTGTGCCATGGAGCTCGGACATTGTAATACCATACTGTGGAGCATTCCAGGCAAAACGAACATCTTCATGGAGACGAGCCAGTTGTAGAGCCTCTACCAGAAATGTTACGTAGTGCACCTTTAACTGCTCCATGTATGTGAATATTGCTTTGCTCTGATTGGTCAACAATGTTAATTGCTCTCTTGTGTTTCGGCAGAGACTTTGATTATTGACCTGAAATGTGCTTTACCTATTAATGATTGTATTCTGTTGAACTTATTTTTGTAGCTTTAAACAGAGGACTTCCTGGTTTGGGAGAAGCTGTACTATGATTGGACGAGGTTTCAAGAGCGCTGGATCCTGCTTGGGCCAGGACTTAAGAGGAGAATGTACAAATGTTATCTTTTGTTCGCTATGGAATCATGTTTTTTGATTAAATGCTGGACCCTTGATGCTTCTGTTATATTTTTTTCTCATAAATGTATTGAGGGACCAGAGAACAGAGAGGAGATGGTCAGACTGAGCAGAACATGGAGAGCAGATGGTCAGACTGAGCAGAACATGCAGAGGAGATGGTCAGACTGAGCAGAACATGCAGAGCAGATGGTCAGACTGAGCAGAACATGCAGAGCAGATGGTCAGACTGAGCAGAACATGCAGAGCAGATGGTCAGACTGAGCAGAACATGCAGAGCAGATGGTCAGACTGAGCAGAACATGCAGAGGAGATGGTCAGACTGAGCAGAACATGCAGAGGAGATGGTCAGACTGAGCAGAACATGCAGAGCAGATGGTCAGACTGAGCAGAACATGCAGAGGAGATGGTCAGACTGAGCAGAACATGCAGAGCAGATGGTCAGACTGAGCAGAACATGCAGAGGAGATGGTCAGATGAAGCAGGGGAGAAGGTCAGACGGCGATGCAGAGATGTATAAACAAAACAAAAACTGAAGGTAGGTATACAATTTGAACAGTCACAACATAAAAAGCACATTCTGGCCAATTACCAAAGTATGGAGACCACCAGGTGCTGTTTTTAAGTTTATGGCCTGGTCAGAGGTAGATAACGACTAGTTTTCCAGTTCTTTGCAGCCGTAGAACAGCAGGATAGTCGGCAAACTACTCCTGATGACCTCTTTGTGGTAGCAGTATCTAGTATTAATAGCCTAGTAATCGCAGTAGTGGCAGTACTTAAAATATAAGTATGCAGTTTTAGTTCACTTTGGAGCGGTGGAGGTTTAGCTTGGAATAAATATAGGTGAAAATACTGCATATATATATGTAACTTTTACACCTATTTTAATCATGTTTATTTCAAAGTTTGGTTAAAAAATATATTTTATTATCAATATTATTAATAATTATAATAATTTGGCAGAAAATGCTAAATTACAAATGAGATAAATAAGGCAGATAATAAATGTACAGAGGTGAGTATAAGAGTAAGATTACTTTAAAATAAGTAGTAGTACAATGTACAGTAGTGGTCAAAGAAATTACTCAAGTAAAAGTAATTAAAACATTTTAAAAAATAGTAGGCTATTTGTGGAAAACACCACTTCGGTCAGGGCATAGCATCGTTTTTATGATAATGTGAATGGCAGAGCAAAACATGAAATTGAATAATGGACAAAATATGGACAATGAAAGGTTATCCTCGTGCAGTTGTGGTCAGAGACTGAGAGGAGTTTAGTGGGAGATTTTCTCACACTTAAGGCTTTACAGACACAAAAGGGACATTGAGGATTGACGTTTTTTTTTATGTGAAGTTCAAACTGAAAGTATCCATGTGCTTTACCGCCAGTTTCTGCTCCAGTCCCGCTTGCCTTTTCTGTCCCATTCTTACTGAAACCTCTGCAGTGGAGAGGGCCGTGAGGTGAGTGTGAAGGATAAACCATGATGAACAGTGAATGTGATGAACGCAAGAGTTTTTCACAGCGGGAATAATTCCACAACACAAAAAAAGAACCCTAAAACCACCTCCACACTTATATCTGACTCACTTTGCACCTGTAACTGACAAAACTGTCCAGGATCATCACCAGTCTGAGTTCATCTACATGCTGCCTCGATGTGTTACCCACCAGATTTCTAAAGTCTGTGCTGAACAGTTTGTTAGCACCACTCACTCACATAGTTAACATTGTCGCTTCAATCTGGAACATTCCCAATGTCTTTGAAAACTGCGGTCATAAAGCCTCTCCTAAAGAAGAGCAGTCTTGATGCCGCAGTACTGAGTCATTACCGGCCCATCTCTAATCTGCCATTTTGGGCAAAGTCCTTGAAAAGGTTGTTTACCAACAGCTCACTGATTTCCTCTTAATAAACAACTCATTTGATGTTTTCCAGTCAGGTTTTAGAGCTCATCACAGCACTGAGACTGCTCTTGTCAAGGTGACAAGTGCCTTCTGCACCTGTCGCCCGTCAGGTGAGCAGAGTCTGTCCAGAAACATCTAAAGAGCTCCTTGAATATTTTCAGCAGTAAATTTGAGGCGCATGCTAATCACGAACATATTCACGTTGCTGGTGCTCGGGAATCTGAAAGCATGACTTGTGAGACTGGTGATGGATGAAAAGTCGGCCTTCCCCAACACAAAAGTCATCGTTACAACTACAATCATAAATGAATGAATAACTCGTTCAAGACTTTGAAATCATCCACAGTTAGTCCCGCTGTGTATTTGTGCAAGACTTCATTATCACCAACTTTTCTACTTGAGAACATGGATAAAAGCCAAACTAAATATGTTTATATCTTATTTATTGACCTTTATTTAACCATGAAAGTCCCACTGAGATGTAGGATCTCTTTTTCAGAGGAGTCCTGGCCCCAGAGGGGAGGAGCCTATTGTGCATGTATTTAGAGGTAGAGGAAACCTACACAGACATAAGGAGAACGTGCAAACTCCACACATAAAGGCCTCATGCCGCCTGGGAGTCGAACGCAGGACCTTCTTGCTGTGAGGTGAGAGCGCTAACTGCTGTGCCACCGTGTTGTTAAATAGGCCACAAACTGCAGCTCATTAGAAAGAACCGCGCCCCAACAAAGATGTGCAAATAACAATAATTTATTGAAGTGAGAGAAACTGATGTATGTGATTGTTGTTGTGTGTTTACAGCACAAGACAAATCTGATTTGATCAAAACAGGATTTCAAACATAATGCCAGTGCTCTCCCAAGAATCTTTTAAAGGGATGGTAAATATGCCTCATATGGGGTTGCATTTGTACCGTCATTATTTCCAAAAGTACATCCACCCTAAACATACTATTAACACTGTATAATTATAAAAACAGAATAATGTTCATAGTTCTTGGTAATGTCCCAGCGTCCTGTGTCCTTAGAGAGATGTTCCAAGCTCCCCTGTCCTTAGACCCTCCTTCTCGGCCAGGAAAAACTACCAAACCTCTTCGGGAAAACGTAGGAACCTGGAGAAGTTCCACAGTGAAGGAGAGATCCGACTCCCTCGGACGGACAGGCGGACGCGCTTCAATTTGCAGATAGACGGTGGAGGAGAGACCGTTTCTCCAGGCAGCTGAGGAGCATCTGGATCCAAAACAGAAAAAACAAAGAAAACACACGAGCCTGATGTTTTACTTTCAGTACACAACCAGGAGAACATTTAAATGGAATTAAAAATGCATATATTTTTGTTGCTCTTTGCTCTTCGTCTTGTTGTTCTTTCATGTCCTACACATAGAATACAAACAGAATAAGTTTAGTGTAAGAACAATAAAAATAATATGTCATTTTGATAACAAACTTATCTTTTTGTTTTTCATCTCTCGATCATCCTCAGTTCACAATCCATGGTTTTCTCTCTCGTCTTTTGGCCTTGACTTCTCTTCTTTGACATCACTCCCATTTCTATCCCTATGAAAAATACACAAATATATAAAGTACGTGGAAGTAGGACAAATGATACAATTCATATTTTGATGACAAACCTGTATTTTATTTGAGAACATGGATAGAAGCCTCCTCCTCCACTGTCTGCTATCAAAAGTTCCTTGTCACTGGAAGAAAAAAACAAATGAATAAACTTTTGTATACATAAATAATCGTATGTCGTACCTACATCTCCAGGACCGGTGCCTCTCCAGGACCGGTGCCTCTCCAGGACCGGTGCCTCTCCAGGACCGGTGCCTCTCCAGGACATGTGCATCTCTAGGTCCTGTACGTCTGCAGGACTTCTGTGTCTTTGGGCACATGTCAAGGCCTAAAACAACCTATTTTATTTCTTTATAAACTAAACAAACAAAAATATAATTTTTCATAATTTCATGACCTCTTGGCCCAAGAAGTGAGTTGTGTGGTCACGTATCCGCCATCAGCCGATGGGTCAGGGAGTGGATCTTGGGACGCTGCGGTGATGTCTGCCTGGATTTGAGTCAAACTGCATTGACGAGTCGATTGGCACCAGTTTGCTCTTGGTCTCTTCCACGTTGACTTCAATCTTGGCACGCATCTCCTCCATGATGGGCTTGAGTTTGGCGTTCCAGGCTTCAATCTCGGCCTCCTGCTTGGCGCGGTACTCCTCTACGAAGGGCTGGAGCAGAGCTTTGTACTCGTTGACGAGCTTGTTGTTGACGGTGTGGAGCACATTGGTTCCAGCTCCTTCTTCAGTGCATCCATGGCTGATGGAGGTGCTTAAATACTTTAAAAAGACAAATAAAAACAAAACTCTTCATTTAGGCTTAATACTCCTTTCTCATGCTGCAGCTGCCAAACCGTTACTGGCCACTATGTGGCATCAGCCGACATCCAACAGCTACTACACAGGAAGGTCAAAAGCAAAAAGACAAAACAAAACTCTTTCTATATCTTACTGTTACTTTTTTTTTTTTTTATGTATATATATTCTTTAAAAATGTGTCTCTTCCAGTATTCTATCTCCGTTTCTAACAATGTTGTTTAAAAAAATACATAAAATCATTGTCCTCGAGGCCATGGCGTTTTAAGTTGTTAATCAAAGCCAGACACAGTCTGTGAGTGGGTGGTAACCTCCCCATCTGGCCCCTCCTGCACGCTGGCAGTCTGCTTGTTGGCCCTCCCTGTTGTCTGCCGCAGAGCCATGTCCATGCCCTTCTGCTCTCTCACTCCTCCCCTCCATCCACTCTCCACGGGACCGCAGGTGACATCCTCTGCTCAAAAGACGGAAACAACCGAAGCTCCAAAAGACTATGAGACATTATCAACAACAAAGATAGTTTTTTTTATCTTATTCAGCAAGTCCAATGATTTTGTCAACAACATCAGTAAAACATGTGACAAGTGTGCAGGACAATCCTATAGGAAATGCATTTCCTGTAGGTCTCAAGGACCTGCGTGTCTCAAGGACCTGTAATTCTCAAGGACCTATGCGTTTCAAGGACCTGTTCATTTCCAGGACCTGTGTGTCTCCAAGACCACTGTGTTTCAAGGTCCTGCATGTCACCAGGACCTGTGCAACTCAAGGACCTGGGCGTCTCAAGGTCTCTGCACGTCTCCAGGACCTGTGCATCTCCAAGACCACCGCGTTTTAAGGTCCTGCGAGGTCTCCAGGTCCTTTTCATCTCAAGGTCCTGGGTGCACGTCTTCAGGACCTGAGCGTCTCTAGGACCTGAGCTGATCTCAAGGACCTTTGCATCTCAAGATCCTGCGCGTCTCCAGGACTTGTACGTCTCAAGGACATAGGCGTCTCAAGGACCAGGGCGTCTCAAGGATCTCTGCGTCTCCAAGGCGCCTGTTAGTCTCAGGACCTGCGCGTGTCCAGGACCTGTGCGTCTGAAGGTCCTCGCGCATCTCCAGGACCTGTGGGTCTCCAGGACTTGTGCATCTCACGCGCAAGACCGGTGTCAAGGTCCATTCGGGTCTCTGCAGGCGCTTGCATCTAAAGTCCTGCCGTATAAATCAGACGTTAGGTCAAGGTCTGGACGGTTCGAGGTCTCCAGGTCCTTTGCATCTCAAAGTCCTGCGCGTATACAGGACCTGTAGGTCTCAAGGACCTGGACGTCTCAAGGTCCTGCGAGTCTCCCAGACTTGTGTGTCTCAAGGACACTGGGCGTTTCAAAGTCCTGCGCGCATCTCCAGGACCTGAGCATCTCAAGGATCTCTGCGTCACAAGGACCTGTTAGTCTCAGGACTGCTGCGCATCTCCAAGACCTGAGGCATTCTGAAGGGACCTGTGTGTCTCCAGGACCTGTTAGTCTCAGGAGTTGTGCGTCTCCAAGGTCTGTGCGTCCTGAAGGTCCTAAGCATCTCCAGGGACCTGTGTGTCTCCAGGACCTGGGTGTCTCAAGGTCCTGCGCGTCTCCAGGACCTGAGCATCTCAAGGACCTGTTTGTCTCCAGGACCTGTTAGTCTCAGGGGCTGTGCGTCTCCAAGACTTGTACATCTCCAAGACCACCGCGTTTCAAGGTCCTGCACGTCTCAAGGACCTGTGTGTCTCAAGTTCCTGCACGTCTCCAGGACCTGAGCATCTCAAGGTCTTGCGCCTCTCCAGAACCTGAGCATCTCCAGGACCTGAAGTCTCCAAGACAACCGCATTTGCAGGACCTGTGTGTCTCCAGGACCACCGCATTTCAAGGTCATGCGCATCTCCAAGACCTTTGCATCTCAAGGTCCTGTGCGTCTCCAGGATTTGTGCGTCTCAAGGACCTAGGCGTCTCCAGGACCTGAGCATCTCAAGGACCTGTGTGTCTCCAGGACCTGTGTGTCTCCAGGACCTGGGTGTCTCAAGGTCCAACGCGTCTCTAGGACCTGAGCATCTCCAAGACCACCGCGTTTCAAGGTCATGCGAGGTCTCCAGGTCCTTTGCATCTCAAGTTCCTGCACGTCTCCAGGACCTGAGCATCTCAAGGACCTGTGTGTCTCCAGGATCTGTTAGTCTCAGGAGCTGTGCGTCTCCAGGACAACTGCATCTCCGAGACCACCGTATTTCAAGGTCCTGGGAGGTCTCCAGGTCCTTTGCATCTCAAGGTCCTGCGCGTCTCCAGGACCTGTAGGTCTCAAGGACCTGGACGTCTCAAAGTCCTGCGCGTCTCCAGGACCTGTGCGTCTCAAGGACCACCGCGTATCAAGGTCTTGCGCGTGTCCAGGACTTGGGCGTCTCAAGGTCCTGCGCGTCTCCCGGACCTGAGGATCTCAAGGACCTGTGTCTCTCCAGGACCTGTTAGTCTCAAGAGATCTGCGTCTCCAGAACCTGGGTGTCTCCAAGACCACTGCATTTCAAGGTCCTGCGAGGACTCCAGGTCCTTTGCATCTCAAGGTCCAGCGCATCTTTAGGTCCTGAGCATCTCAAGGACCTGTGTGTCTCCAGGACCTGTGCATCTCCAGGACCACCGCATTTCAAGGTCATGCGCGTCTCCAAGACCTTTGCATCTCAAGGTCCTGGGCGTCTCCAGGACTTGTGCATCTCAAGGACCTGTTTGTCTCAGGAGCTGTGCATCTCCAGGACCACCGCATTTCAAGGTCATGCGTGTCTCCAAGACCTTTGCATCTCAAGGTCCTGTGCGTCTCCAGGACTTGTGCGTCTCAAGAACCTGGGCGTCTCCAGGACCTGTGTTTCTCCAGGACCTGGGTGTCTCAAGATCCTGCGCGTTTCCAGGACATGAGCATCTCAAGGACCTGTGTGTCTCCAGGACCTGTTAGTCTCAGGGGCTGTGCGCCTCCAGGACTTGTGCATCTCCAAGACCACCGCGTTTCAAGGTCCTGCGAGGTCTCCAGGACCTTTGAATCTCAAGGTCCTGCGCGTCTCCAGGACTTGTGCGTCTCAAGGACCTGTTTGTCTCAGGAGCTGTGCATCTCCAGGACCACCGCATTTCAAGGTCATGCGCATCTCCAAGACCTTTGCATCTCAAGGTCCTGTGCGTCTCCAGGATTTGTGCGTCTCAAGGACCTAGGCGTCTCAAGGACCTGGGCGTCTCAAGGATCTCTGCATCTCAAGGACCTGTTAGTCTCAGGACCTGCGGCGTGTCCAGGACCTGTGCGTCTGAAGGTCCTGCGCGTCTCCAGGACCTGTGGGTCTCCAGGACTTGTGCATCTCTCCAAGACCACCACGTTTCAAGGTCCTGCGAGGTCTCCAGGTCCTTTGCATCTCAAGGTCCTGCGCGTCTAGAGGACCTGTAGGTCTCAAGGACCTGGACGTCTCAAGGTCCTGTATGTCCCTAGGACCTGTGTGTCATATTGGACTTGGGTGTCTCAAGGTCCAGCGCGTCTCCAGGACCTGAGCATCTAAAGGACCTGTGTGTCTCCAGGACCTGTGCATCTCCAAGACCACCGCGTTTCAAGGTCCTGCGAGGTCTCCAGGTACTTTTCATCTCAAGGTCCTGCACGTCTCCACGACCTTTGCATTTCAAGGTCCTGCGAGTCTCCAGGACTTGTGCGCCGTCTCAAGGACCTGGGCGTTCCAAACCGTTGTCCAATGCGGCGTCCTCCAGACGGGTGGAAGTCTCCAGGACCTGAGCATCTCTCAAGGATCGGTCTGCGTCACAAGGATTTCTCGCTGTTAGTCTCAGGAGTTGCGCGTCTCCAAGACCTGTGCGTCTGAAGGTCCTGCGCATCTCCAAGACCTGTGTGTCTCCAGGACCTGGGTGTCTCAAGGTCCTGCGCGTCTCCAGGACCTGAGCATCTCAAGGACCTGTTTGTCTCCAGGACCTGTTAGTCTCAGGGGCTGTGCGTCTCCAGGACTTGTGCATATCCAAGACCACCGCGTTTCAAGGTCCTGCGAGGTCTCCAGGACCTTTGAATCTCAAGGTCCTGCGCGTCTCCAGGACTTGTGCGTCTCAAGGACCTGTTTACCTCAGGAGCTTTGCATCTCCAGGACCACCGCATTTCAAGGTCCTGCGCGTCTCCAAGACCTTTGCATCTCAAGGTCCTGCGCGTCTCCAGGACTTGTACGTCTCAAGGACCTAGGCGTCTCAAGGACCTGGGCGTCTCAAGGATCTCTGCGTCTCAAGGACCTGTTAGTCTCAAGGACCTGCGCGTGTCCAGGACCTGTGCATCTGAAGGTCCTGCGCGTCTCCAGGACCTGTTAGTCTCAGGAGCAGTGCGTCTCCAGGACCACTGCATCTCCAAGACCGCCGTATTTCAAGGTCCTGGGAGGTCTCCAGGTCCTTTGAAGGTCTTGCATGTCTCCAGAACCTGAGCATCTCCAGGACCTGCAGTCTCCAAGACCAAAGCATTTCCAGGACCTGTGTGTCTCCAAGACCGCCATGTTTCAAGGTCCTGCGCGTCATCAGGGCCTTTGCATCTCAAGGTCCTGCACGTCTCCAGGACCTGTGCATCTCAAGGACCTATGCGTTTCAAGGACCTGTTAGTCTCAGGACCTGCGCGTTTCCAAGACCTGTTCATTTCCAGGACCTGTGTGTCTCTAAGACCACCGTGTTTCAAGGTCCTGCGCGTCATCAGGGCCTTTGCATCTCAAGGTCCTGCACGTCTCCAGGACCTGTGCATCTCAAGGACCTGAGCGTCTCAAGGTCCTGCGCGTCTCCAGGACCTGTGCATCTCCAGGACCTGGGCGTCTCAAGGACCTGTTCATCTCAAGGATCTCTGCGGCTCAAGGATCTGTACATCTCAAGGACCTATGTGTTTCAAGGACCTGTTCATTTCCAGGACCTGTGTGTCTCCAAGACCACCGTGTTTCAAGGTCCTGCATGTCACCAGGACCTGTGCATCTCAAGGACCTGGGCGTCTCAAGGTCCTGCGCGTCTCCAGGACCTGTGCATCTCCAAGACCACCGCGTTTTAAGGTCCTGCGAGGTCTCCAGGTCCTTTTCATCACAAGGTCCTGCACGTCTTCAGGACCTGAGCGTCTCTAGGACCTGAGCATCTCAAGGACCTGTGTCTGCAGGTCCTGCGCGTCTCCAAGACCTTTGCATCTCAAGATCCTGCGCGTATCCAGGACTTGTGCGTCTCAAGGACATAGGCGTCTCAAGGACCAGGGCGTCTCAAGGATCTCTGCGTCTCAAGGACCTGTTAGTCTCAGGACCTGCGCGTGTCCAGGACCTGTGGGTCTCCAGGACTTGTGCATCTCCAAGACCACCGCGTTTCAAGGTCCTTCGAGGTCTCCAGGTCCTTTGCATCTCAAGGTCCTGCGCGTCTACAGGACCTGTAGGTCTCAAGGACCTGGACGTCTCAAGGTCCTGCATGTCCCTAGGACCTGAGCGTCATATGGACTTGGGTGTCTCAAGGTCCAGCGCGTCTCCAGGACCTGAGAATCTCAAGGACCTGTGTGTCTCCAGGACCTGTGTATCTCCAAGACCACCGCGTTTCAAGGTCCTGCGAGGTCTCCAGGTACTTTTCATCTCAAGGTCCTGCACGTCTCCACGACCTTTGCATCTCAAGGTCCTGCGAGTCTCCAGGACTTGTGTGTCTCAAGGACCTGGGCGTTTCAAGGTCCACTGCATCTCCAAGACCGCCGTATTTCAAGGTCCTGGGAGGTCTCCAGGTCCTTTGAAGGTCTTGCGTGTCTCCAGAACCTGAGCATCTCCAGGACCTGCAGTCTCCAACACCACCATGTTTTAAGGTCCTGCGCGTCATCAGGGCCTTTACATCTCAAGGTCCTGCACGTCTCAAGGATCTCTGCATCTCAAGGACCTGTTAGTCTCAAGGACCTGTGCGTGTCCAGGACCTGTGCATCTGAAGGTGCTGCGCGTCTCCAGGACCTGTTAGTCTCAGGAGCTGTGCGTCTCCAGGACCACTGCATCTCCAAGACCGCCGTATTTCAAGGTCCTGGGAGGTCTCCAGGTCCTTTGAAGGTCTTGCGTGTCTCCAGAACCTGAGCATCTCCAGGACCTGCAGTCTCCAAGACCACTGCATTTCCAGGACCTGTGTGTCTCCAAGACCACCATGTTTCAAGGTCCTGCGCGTCATCAGGGCCTTTGCATCTCAAGGTCCTGCACGTCTCCAGGACCTGTGCATCTCAAGGACCTGGGCGTCTCAAGGTCCTGCGCGTCTCCAGGACCTGAGCATCTCAAGGACCTGTGTGTCTCCAGGACCTGGGTGTCTCAAGGTCCAACGCGTCTCTAGGACCTGAGCATCTCCAAGACCACCGCGTTTCAAGGTCCTGCGAGGTCTCCAGGTCCTTTGCATCTCAAGGTCCTCGCGTCTCCAGGACCTGTAGGTCTCAAGGACCTGGACGTCTCAAAGTCCTGCACGTCTCCAGGACCTGTGCGTCTCAAGGACCACCGCGTATCAAGGTCCTGCAAGTCTCCAGGACTTGGGCGTCTCAAGGTCCTGCGCGTCTTCCGGACCTGAGGATCTCAAGGACCTGTGTCTCTCCAGAACCTGTTAGTCTCAAGAGATCTGCGTCTCCAGGACCTGGGTGTCTCCAAGACCACCGCATTTCAAGGTCCTGCGAGGACTCCAGGTCCTTTGCATCTCAAGGTCCAGCCCGTCTTTAGGTCCTGAGCATCTCAAGGACCTGTGTGTCTCCAGGATCTGTTAGTCTCAGGAGCTGTGCGTCTCCTGGACATGTGCGTCTCCAGGACCACTGCATCTCCAAGACCACCGTGTTTCAAGGTCCTGCACGTCTCCAGGACCTGTGCATCTCAAGGACCTGGGCGTCTCAAGGTCCTGCGCGTCTCCAGGACCTGTGCATCTCCAGGACCTGTGCGTCTCAAGGGCCTGGAGATTTCGAGGTCCTGCGTGTCTCAGGAGCTGTGCGTCTCCAGGACCACCGCATCATAAGGTCCTGCGCGTCTCCAAGACCAACTTGTTTCAAGGTCCTGCTAGTTTCCAAGACCTTTGCATCTCATGGTCCTGCGCGTCTCCAGGACCTGTGCGTCTCAAGGACCTGTGCGTCTCAAGGACCTGTGCGTCTCAAGGACCTGTTAGTCTCAGGACCTTGGCATCTCCAAGACCTGCGCATTTCCGGGACCTGTGTGTCTCTGTGCATATTTTTGTAATTTCGTCGGTTTGTTTTACACTAATACACACGTGCTATTTACAACATAAACATTACATCTAACTTAACACTAAACACAATATATACATGCTACTCAACAAAATGGCCTTCAATCTTGAGGTTGTCTCTGGACTCACAACTCTTCTCGTGTTCCCTCAAAGAAACACAAAGAGAGAAAGGATCAGTTCTTAAAATAAAATGAGTACTTGTGTGTTTCAGGAGGAATGAAAACACACAAATGATAAATGTGGCTCACTTGACCTTTTCCAGTCCTTCCAGCCCAGCTGACGCTCCTGCAGGTAGGCATCCATCTGCAGCACCCAGTCCGGCTTAGGTCCAGGAAACAGGGGGGCCGGCTCCACCTCCACCTGCGGGACAAGAGGGGCGTCAAGAGCAGGCAATGGTGTAGACTCCGACCCAGTGTCAGGCAGCACAGAGACACTCAGTTTAGGACGCTTAGCAGGACAAGCGAGCTTAGCGGAAGAGGAACGCTTGAGGGCCTGACGAGAATGATGAGGAGTGAGGACGTCAGGAAGCATAGAGTTAGGAAGAGAAATGATCTGCAGACCCCTGGCAGGAGGAGCAGAGGAGAGCTTATTATGGGCAGAGGAAGGTTCAGAAGAAGCAGAGAGGGGCTTAGCAGGGGCAGAGGGGCGCTTAGCAGAAGCAGAGGGGAGCTTAGCAGGAGCAGCATAGCGTGTCTTAGGGGCCTTAGCAAGAAAAGAGCCGCTCCAGGCAAAAGGAGCTGCGAAAGGCCCAGGAGATACAGCTGGAGTAGCAGAGAATGGCTTAGGCTTTGGAGGTGACACAGAGCCACCAAGAACAAAGGAAGAAGGCAGCACAGTGAAGCTTAGCTTAGCAGCAGAGGGGGCCTCGGCGGGACGCTTAGCAGGAGGAGCAGAGAGGGTGGAGGAGCCAGGGGGGAGAGCAGAAGAGGAACGCTTGAGGGCCTGATGAGCATTACGGGGAGAGATGAAGTCAGGAAGCATAGAGTCAGGAAGAGGAATGATCTGCAGACCCCTGGCAGGAGGAGAAGAGGAGTGCTTCGCCTGAGCAGAGAGGGGCTGAGCAGGAACAGATGAGAGCTTTACATGTTCAGAGGGGGGCTTAGCACCAGCAGAGGAGAGCTTAGCATATGCAGAGGCGGGCTTAGCAGGAGCAGAGAGGGGCTTAGAAGGACAAGAAGAGAGCTTAGCATGTGCAGAGGGGGGCTTAGCGGGAAGAAGAGAGGGGCTTAGCAGGAGAAGAAGAGAGCTTAGCATGTGCAGAGGGGGGCTTAGCGGGAGAAGAGAGGGGCTTAGCAGGAGAAGAAGAGAGCTTTAGCATGTGCAAAGGGAGGCTTAGCATGTGCAAAGGGGGCTTAGCACCAAGCAGTGGAGAGCTTAGCAATGCAGAGGCGGGCTTAGCAGGAGCAGAGAGGGCTTAGAAGGAGAAGAAGAGAGCTTAGCATGTGCAGAGGGGGGCTGAGCATGAGCCAACGGGGTGCTTACCAGGAGCGGAAGAAGGCTTAGCATGACCAGAGAGGGGCTTAGCAGCAATAAGATGAGAGCTTAGCATTGTGCAGAGGGGGGCTTCAGCGGGAGAAAAGAATGGCTTAGCGGGAGAAGAAGAGAGCTTAGCATGTGCAGAGGGGGGCTTTGCGGGAGAAGAGAGGGGCTTAGCAGGAGAAGAAGAGAGCTTTAGCACGAGCAGACAAAAGCTTAGCATATGCAGAGGGGGCTTAGCAGGAGCAGAGAGGGCTTAGAAGGAGAATAAGAGCGCTTAGCATGTGCAGAGGGGGGCTTAGCATGAGAAACGGGGTGCTTACAAGGAGCGGAGAGAAGCTTAGCATGAGCAGAGAGGGGCTTAGCAGCAATAGATGAGAGCTTAGCATGTGCAGAGGGGGGCGTGAGCATGAGCAACGGGGCGCTTACCAGGAAGCAGAGAGAAAGCTTAGCAAGAGCAGAGAGGAGCCTTAGTCGAAGCAGAAGGGGGTTTATGTTCCTTTTTTGGGGACCTAGGGGGGTTGTTCAGGCCAGGTGGCAACAGGGTGCTTGAGCAGAGGGCAGGGGGGGCTTAGGCTTTGAAGGCGACACAGAGCAACCAAGAACAAAGGAAGAAGCCAGCACAGTGAAGCTTAGCTTAGCAGCAGAGGGGGCCTCGGCGGGACGCTTAGCAGGAGGAGCAGAGAGGGTGGAGGAGCCAGGGGGGCGAGCAAAAGAGCTCCAGCCAGCCCTAGCCCTGGGAAACCTGTTGAAGGAGGGCATAGCTGAAGCAGGAGGAGCAGAGGGAGAGAGGGTAGGGCTGTGTGTGTCTGTGTGTCTGCGTCTGTTTGTGTGTGTAGGTGGACTTAGGGCCAGAGGCGGCTCCTGCGCAGGACGTCTGGACGTCTGGACGCCTGAAGGAACACTGGGCCAAGAATCACACAGATCTGTGGAGAGGAAAAGAATGTGTCAGACACCACTGCTAACAGAGCTAACATCCAAGAGAAAAGCACAGCCTGGAGTGAAAAACAAAAGGGCTTAAGTCACTTTACGAGATTGTTCAAACTTGCCCATTCAAATAATATTTTTCAGACAAAAATTTTATGTATAATGATATAATAACATCATTATTAAAACATCTTACATTAATAGTCTCTTTCAGGCAGCTGTATGTATGAAAGCACTTTTTAACATTAAACTTCATTTACCTTAAATGTTAGGGTTAAGACTTCCGGTGACTTCATCTAAGGACAGGGCTCCATCCCAGAAATATAGAATTATCTAAGAACAATGTCATTTCTTGGCATATCAAAGCAGAAATGAACATGGCAACCTCTTTCATGATAATCATTGATAATCATTGACTTAGTAGACAAGCATTTAAATCATTCTCACAATTACAAGACTCATTTCCTTTGCCCCAGAATGAGATGTATAGGTATTTGCAGATCAGAGACTATGTAATGAACTGCAGTGGGAAGAATACTTTGAAAATATATGAATGCCGCCATTAAAATGTATTTTGTAACGTATTCTGTTACTTTGTCCAATCAGAGAAGTGTATTCTGAATACATAGAATACTTTGACATGAGTGTCATTATATTATAGTGTAAAAACATGACATAAGATTAACACAGCGTTCTATTTTGGTTTCACCATTTGTTCTGCATTTATTTATACGATAAGACAACCTTTATCACAAAATGTAGAAGGAAAACAGTTTGAGGTCTTAATTGTCTGCTCAAATACCATGATGTATTCTTCGGATTTTAGAAAATGAACTGTTTTCTGAATACCACCAAAAGAAAGAGTAACTGCACATGAATACAGTTACTGAATACGTATTCTCAGTACACAGTGAGTTACTTTTCAACACTGGTAGCAAGACATGCACATTGGGATGTTGTTCTGGAGCTAATGTAGAAACTTATTTTAATTCAAAATAATATCTTTAATGTATAGAACGCTCATGGAGAATATGTCAGACAAAGACAATCCGTTGCATATTAAACATCAGTGGGAAGTTGAATGTAATTCTAACAGACGAGCAGCGGGTAAAGCTGTGTTCTCATTGTCACAAACGGATTGGAAGACAACATTGAAGAGAGTTTGATTTGAAAACAAAGATCTGATTGTACGATTCAAATCACCGCTACAGACAAATGCTGCAGAGAATGTGACATGTTTGGGAACCACACACACATGTTTGGGGGACTGCCCTGCCCACCCACTATTGCCCAATGGACCCACAACTGAAAACGTGTTCATTTGATGGAGAGTCTGACTGTCCAACTGCAAAGGTCACGTGTGCCATCTCTCTTTGAGTCATCTTTTCTACCTGTATATTTCACCTGTTTCTGCACTGATTTCTATGATTCTGTTTGAGCCCAATCCAGACGCCTGGTATTATTATTATTATTTCAGACTCTGTTCTCAGGTTTTTCCTTTTAGATTTACAGATTCAATGATAACTGTATTCTTATGTCTGATTTAAAGTAGTAGACTGTATTATACATGTATATAAATATTCAATGTATGTAAAGTTGGTTTCAAATCCCTGTTTGAAGTGTTGGTTGCAGACAAGTTCAACACTAACTCATACAATGCCCCTAACCCATAGCAATTACATTGAATAAAGCCTAATCTAAGTGTTTTCTGCCTTTTCTCCTTGTATGCGCTCACATAGTCACAGTATTAGGCTCGAGTTGTGCTCAGGGGCCTGTTTCCAGCTGCAGGTGTAATGTTTTCATTTGGCTCATGTAAAGGAGATCAGAAGCAGCACATTTCTTTGAATAAACATGATGTGGACTTTGACAAAAGGCCTCTGTGCTTTACTATTGTTGCTTTTTGTGGAACTTTACATGGTAAAATCCCATATGACAAAGTGAACAGTTAAAGTACAAAAAAACTCACGTTTTTTCCTCACAAAAGTCTCGTAGTCCGAGTCAGGGGGCGCTCAGTCAGAGTCTGGAGGAGAATGTGCCAAAGTGATGTCTCCTTTTTGTAGAAATCCTTCACAAAAGCAGGTTTTGATCGCAGCCAAACTTTGCAATTTGAAGTGACACGCGCGGTTCAAAACACGCACTAAGCAACAGCAGCGTGTGCGCGCTGACGTCATGACGCTTGACAACAGACAATGAGTTATGTTATATATCTCTTATCAGCATTCTTTACTCAAACAAGTGACACGTATATTTTATTTAAGGTCAAAATTAATTCAAATTGAGCCTATTTCAAGCCAAAATAAATAAAGGTTTGAGGTCTTACCTTTACATTTTCATAATCCGGATTGTAAATCAGAAATAAACGAGTTCAAGAACGAAGAAGACGCAACAGTCCACGGGCTCAGAAGCGCCCTCTGCCGTGAGTCAGGCGTATTGTTTGCCTAACCGAGTGAACTTTTACTGCTTTTTTTATAATGTCTCTGCGAGCCTAAATACATTTCTGAAATACTTTTCATTCATTATCCAGAATATGGAAGTACAGAGCACATCGTAAGGGTGTTTTATTTGTTAAATACAGAGGGACAGGACACATCTGCACCGCACCAGCACAGTTTGTGAGGCATTATACTGTGCACCGCCTCACCACGCCCCTCCTCCCTGTATTTGAACGGGAGTCACGGGACATGCGGAAATTCTGATATTCTCAATTGAAGAAACATTTATTATAGTTTATAATTAAGTTATTTTCCCCAAGAGTGAGGCTCTGCCTCCCCTGAATGCACACCACTGTACATAGTGCACATTTAAAATCAGAACCTTCCATGATAAAACATAAAACTGCTGATCAGTCAGTTACAGCTGAATTTTAAAAATGAATTTCATGTATTAATTTCATTGATCACAATCTGCCCAGCAGAGGATGTACTTCCTGCGGCAGCTGAGGAAAGCAAAGCTGCTGATGATGGTGCAGTTTTACACGGCCATCATTGAGTCCATCCTCACCTCGTCCATCACGTGTGGTACGCTGGAGCCACAGCCAGGGACAAACAGAGACTACAGCGCATTGTGCCCTCTGCTGAGAAGGTGAGATCGGCTGCAGACTTCCATCTCTGCAGGACCTGTACGTCTCCAGGGCTCTGGGACGAGCAGGTCGGATCACAGCTGACCCTTCTCACCCTGGACATGGTCTATTTGAAACCACTCCCCTCAGGCAGGAGGCTACGGTCCATCGCGACCAGAACCTCCCACCACACAGAATAGTTTCTTCCCTCTGCTGTTGGACTCATGAACACCTTAAACACCTGTCACTTTAACTGCCAACTATTCATCACTCACTACACTTGTCACTTTCAGCACTACAAACTTGTAAAATTTCACTTAATCTTGTGTACATAGTAATGCCTATTTTTATTTTTTGTTTATACGTATAGTAATTTTAAATAGGTCTCTTAAAGCATGCCTTGTTGAATTTCATATATGTGGGTTTTATTATTGCCTCATGTGTTTATGTTCACCTTAAGGCCGAGACAAGTTCTATGTTTGTGAATTTTGTTCAATGACAATGGCATTAAATCCCTTCTGATTTGAGCCTCCCCTCAGGCAGGGGCACTCCCTCAGGCAGGAGGGACCACTCCCGGCTTTTGGTCCATTCGGACCAGAATCTCATTTTATTCCCTCTGTCGTTTTGGACTCATGAACCTTCTCAAACACCTGTTACTAGCACTGCTAGTTTTAGAGCTCTATCAACTTAAACTACAAATTGTGTGTTTATATTCAGGTCAAATATTTAGTTAAGAGAGATATAGATCACTTTTATTTCGTCCCACGTGGGAAATTCCAGTGTTTGCAATTAAAGGGTAGCGAGCAGTGCACAGTTATAATAATAAAAACAGATAACTTAGAAAAAAGAAAAACTCTTATATAATAATAATAAATCAGTTATATAATAACACTCTTATTTACAGCTGTCATAGGACAGGAACATATTGCACAGTGATGTATTGACACACATTGGCAACAGGAGTATAACAGTATTGCAGAGAGTATAACAGTATGCACAGGGCTATACAGTTATTGCAGAGTATAACAGTATGCAAGGAGTATACAGATAATTGCAGAAGAGATAACAGTGTATTGCAGGATATAACAGTATTTGCAGAGTATAACAGTATTGCAGGAGTATAACAGTATTGCACAAGGAGTATAACCAGTATTGCAGGAGTTCAGTATTGGATAACAGTATTGCCCAGGATATACAGATTGACAGGAGTTTATAAACAGTATTGCAGAGTATAAACAGTATTGCAGAGTTATAAATGCAGAGTATGTGCACATGATTATAAAAGCTGAATGACCCCGTCAGGACTAACAGTGTTTGTTGTAAAAAGTCTGACAGCAGCAGAAGGGAAAGACCTGTGGAAACATCCTTCACACACACACCGAGGGTGGATCCAGTCTGTCAACTGAAGCTGCTCTCAGAGCGAGACAGAGTGTCCTGCAGGGGCGACACTCAATGGTCCAGCTATAGTGTGAGTTTTAGCCAGGACCCTTCTGTCCCCCACCTCCTTGCACCGAGTCCAGAGCACAGCCCAGGACAGAGCTGGACTTCTTGATGACTTTGTCCAGCTTCTTCCTCTCCCTCTCTGTGATGCTGCTGCTCCAGCAGACCACACCGTACAGGAGGACTGATGCCACCACCAGTATAAGTTTATTTTGATCTTATTTAGTTAAGCAATGTTTTATTCATGCCTTTTTATTATTTAAATATATATATATATATATAATATTGTGCTTTCATATTTGTTGTTTCATGTTGCACCTTTTCACCGAAGAAAGTTCCTAGTTTGTGAATCTTGTTCTTATTCACTGACAATGGCAATAAACCTTTTTCTGATTCTGAATCTAAAGCCTGTCTCCTCCTGCTCTTCTGCTCCTGTTCTGTCCTCTTTCCCTTCTCATTCTAATAACCAAATACACCAACACAAGTTCTGACATGTGAATACAGGTGGATCGATCGCTGAGTGAATAAAGTGCGGGCCTCTCGGTGCGGGCCTCTCGGTGCGGGCCTCTCGGTGCGGGCCTCTCGGTGCGGGCCTCTCGGTGCGGGCCTCTCGGTGCGGTCCTGAGAGCGCGGTCCTGAGAGCGCAGTCTCCGGGATTGCCGTTCAACCCGTAGGACACAGCGGCTCCGCACCACACCGGGGTTAACGGGACACTCTGCGGCTCGGAGACTCCGTGACACAAGGTAAGCGCCAAACCGGATCAAATCTAGGTCTTTTACAGAGACATGAGCGCTGGTCCGGACCTGGTCCGGACCGTGCGTCAGGGGAAAGTTGTACGGAATGCGTCAGTTTTGGACGTGACCGTTTGCCTCCCACGCACACCGTTATGTCCCTGAAGCTTTGAATCTTGTTGAAAATGTTGAAAAAACACGCGTAGATAGTTTAAAAGTGAGGTTTCATTGCGTGGGTGATGTTATGCAAAGTTTTCCCTCTGAAGACGGGCGTGTCCGTCCCTTTCCCAAATTTAACAGGCTATTTTAAGACGACTGCCCACTTGAACAAACAGTGGTGTTTGAAGACTTCTAATTAAAGAAGAAACTGAAATAAATGTGAGAAATACGACGTGATAAGTTCGTTTGGAGAAATCAAAAGCAATCCTTGCTATAAATAGAAGCACTTTCCCTTTCAGTGGATGGAAAAAGAAAACCACTGAGCAAAGCGCATTTATGGAGAATCCATCATTCCAAACGTAAGGAAGAGAGAGAGATGCTCGCAGATATAACTTGGAGTTTATTTGAGTTCATGCATGTGGTTTTACATTTTCACATTCAATCCCCAAGACTTAAAAAGGCATTTATCAATAATATAAAAAAAATAATAAACCGTTCATCAATATTATTACCAAGATCTAATTAAAGTGTCATTGTAAACAAATGTGCAGTATTTTTCATGTACTTTTTAAATTTTCCTTGAGTAAAAGTTTGACAGCAGTAATTGTAATTGAGTGCATTGTTATAATAATAATAATAATAATAATAATAATAATAATAATAATAATAATAATAATAATAATAATGATAATAATGCCGGACTCACTTGCCCAAGAACACAATGACAGAACTTGTTCAGAGCGGGACTCAAACCTTTGACCTTTGGGTAGGTGGACGAGCCACTGTTGCACCACTGAACTTTACTTCATTTAGTGGACAGGGAAAGGCAATAGCGTTGTTATTGCTTGTGAAAGGTACACTAACTTTCCTGCTTGTCTCCATGGAAATGGTATTGCTTTTCCTACAATGTTCCACAGTATGACTTTAAACGTATCCAGCTTGTGTTTCAAATACAGGGTTTTTACATATGTAACATCTCACAGTCGTATTACATGCTGACTGTGAGCTGGCCCTCTCGCCTCTCCACAGATCTGACCTATAACTGCCCTGATGACAACACCTGCTTGATACTTTACTGCCATACTGTGTAACATTCCAGGCAATAGAACATCTCCATGGAAACAAGCCCCTCACATTTAATTGCCTAGGACTGTTACTAACAGTGTAATAGTGGCAGTTATTTGCGTGGATGTACCAGTGTCCGTGGATGTATGTATTTAGCATGGATTTAAAAAAAAAAAAAAGTCTGGTCACAATTCAGTTTTTTGGTTTGTTTTTTTGTCATGGTTCAAACTTTACATGTCTCTGATTGGATAATACATCTGTCAATCCCACCCATCAGAACCTTGGATGTTGGTGAAAATAGTCATTTCTACTCATGCAAACTAGCGTATAATTGGAATAAGAATAAAGTACAGAATACAGAAATTTGCAGTTTAAACAAATATTTTACTCATACATGGGTTCAAGTAGTTGGTTGGGATTAACTGTGGGGAAACATTTCAATACAGATTCAAATGTGTTGTTTTAGTGTCACAGTGGAAAAGTAATTAGCACTCTCACGTTAAACTAGAACTAAACCAGGTCTAATCAACAACTAGGCCTACGTGACCCAGGATAAACAAAGGCTCGTTGTGGTCAGAACCAAACCAGGTCTGAACCAGGACTAAGTTGTAGTTGTTCATTTTAAATTAAGTACTGCAAAATTGTAAAGAGCAATTACTGCTTCATTAAAAACACAGCTCAGACCCCACAATTTGAGAACCAGTGTTAGGCCATCGTGAGGTCCCACGGACACACATTATATAGCGTCATACTGCAGTGTAATATTAGCTGCATTGATGTCGGCAGTTGCTAACGATGGCTAACCGTGCTAACCGTGCTGACAATGCCAGCTCGTCATGTGCACGCGTTTGTTTTTCAGATCCTGTGATTCAGCCAAGATTCCACATCAACAAAAAACATGGTGAGTACAGACTAAACCGGGACTAAACCGGGACTAAAGACCAAGTCTAACAGCAACTGGACTGTATCAAAATTCGTACTATTATCTTTTATGTACTGGCATGCTTATGAATGTAAACCATTTTAACTGATTTAATAAATTTACTTTTTTGTTGAAATGTCAGTGTAATCCCTCAAATGTTAACAAAAAAGTTAGTGCTGTCCACACTGCAGTACAGTGTCAACATTTAGGCTATTTACAGTGTTCAAACACTAGAAGTTAAAGGCTACTAGAGAACATCCCCAGACAAGGGGAGAAACATGCACACTCCACACAGAAAGGCTTCTTAAGTTTTACTGAAAATTATATTTACCCTACAAAGTATCATGCTTAATTTACCTTCCAAAATGCTATAGAATGCAGGAAATTACAAAGATTTGGTTCAAAATTTCTTTGGTGACAATTCCCCCCAAACCCCCCTTTTGCCTCTTTCAACTCGATTCAATACATTTTTGTAACGCCTAAAATCACAACAGCAGTAGCCCCAAAGGGCGACAGTGAAAAACAATGTTCATGGGAAATCAAAGAATGTCCCAACAGGCCCTGTCCTTAGACCCTCCTTATCTACTACAGACTACAAAACCTTTTGGGAGAACGTAGAAACCTCGAGGAGTTCCACAGTGAAGGAGAGATCCCACAGACAGACACACTTCAGTCTGCAGATAGACTGTGGAGATGGAACCAGTCAGCTTCCTAGACTTGTGTTCTATATACAGTATATGTCTCTATACTATAATGTAGCCTACATTACAGACACATTCAGAAGTCAGTGTTTTTATATTTTATAAATCACTTTCATGGCAAAAAAGTAGTAGTAAGTGTTGTGCTCAGCAGACATGACACCTTTGCACTATAACAGAGTTTGCAGCCCTGGACTGGTCCTGATCCACCAGGCCGCACTATAACAGAGTTTGCAGCCCTGGACTGGTCCTGATCCACCAGACCGCACTATAACAGAGTTTGCAGCCCTGGACTGGTCCTGATCCACCAGACCGCACTATAACAGAGTTTGTGCAGCCCTGGACTGGTCCTGATCCACCAGACCGCACTATAACAGAGTTTGCAGCCCTGGACTGGTCCTGATCCACCAGGCCGCTTCACAATGATTGTTCATATGGTGGAGTGCGTCTCCCAAACTGTATATACCTGAACTATGCATTTCAGAATTAGAATCAGAAAAGGGTTTATTGCCTTTGCCAGTGAACAAAATTCACAAACTAGGAACTTGCTTTGGAACAATAAATAATAATAATAATAATAATAGTAAAATAATCAAATATAGTATTTAGTAATTCCAAGTTTGTCTCGTTGTGAGACGTGGAGTAAACAGGAAACTACTGCAAAGCCTCTACAACCAAATGTTAACATCTCTTTATGTACATTGGGTTTGATAAAATCATTATGCGTTGGAAATTTAATATTTTTACTCTTGACGCGAGCGCCGTGTGTCGATAAACAGAAAACAGCTGATGCTAACGTGTGCTAGCTTTGTTATGCTGAGCATGTTGGCTTAACAATAAGTTAGCGTCACTGGGAATAAAGCGGTTTATCACAAGATCAAGTCAGCGTTTGGTGAGAAATGATTATCTTCTATTATCTGTTCCCAGTCCAAATCAAACCAGTGGAAACAGGCCTAGGCTATAGTAGTAGTAACAGTAGTATACACTGTCAGGAGGATGCTTCTAGTGGATCCACAAATCACTGCTACAGAACTACACTCTTGGAGAACTACACTCTTGGAGAACTACACTCTTGGAGAACTACACTTTTGGAGTAACTACCTCTGGAGAACTACACTCTTGGAGAACTAACTCGAATGATTCTTGGGTAGATTTCATCTGGGTTCAGTCCGCAGAGGACTTTGTGTCGAGATAAGATCTTTTTCACTACATCTACTTTAAAGTGTGACCTGTGTTTTTTGTTGTTGATTTTTGTCTTCTGTTTTTACTGAACTTATAATTGTTACTTAATATGCCGTTGCTTTAGTTCTTAAACTCAGCTGGTGTAAAAGAGCACTGAGTGTAATTATACCCATGAAAGTGACCACGGGACAGAAGTCTTTGTGTCTTTGTGAGTTTTAAGTGTCGTGTTTCTGGCTTTTGTCACACCTGTCCTCTCTTCATGCCACTGTCATGTGCAGTCATTTAATATTAAGAAGACATTTGTCTGCTATAGTTATAATCTACTCACTATGCTCACTCATAGATCATTTTTTTATATTTTGGACATTTTAAATCACAAAATGTATCAAAAATGACTTGATAAACGAAACAAATCAGCTGACTTCCGGTTTAAAAATGGTGTACTAGTTACTTTGAAATCAGCCACATCTTGGTGGTGATGAGCTTCACGTCTGGCCAGAGTTGCCCTGGGCAGATTACAGTGGCCCCTTAGGGTTCTCAGCAACAATGCATTGAAAAGGAAACCAAATTAAACAGGCAACACAATTAAATATATTTACAACACATTGCAATTAACAGACAGATTTTGCTCAAACAAATTGAAAAATTCAGGTAAAACTCCTTTAAGTCTTGTTTACAATATTTGAGTCATTCAGACACTTTTAATTGATAGTGTTGCATTATTTGGTGTCTACTTTATCGATCTGTGAATATAGTACTGTGACAAAGTAGTGAGTGAGTGGGTGGTCGTTCCTTGCGTTGCTAGGGATTTTTGTTTGCCTGTTGTCGGGTGTTCCAGGCCTTACAGCTGTCCAGACGAGTGACAGGTTCCAGGGACAGAGGAGACGTACTGAGCATGTGCAGACGGGGGGAGAGAGGCGGTGCGTGTGTGTGTGTGGTGTGTGTGTGTGTGTGTGTGTAGCATTTTGGCCGTTTGCCCTGGTGCAGAACAGAGCAGCTGCAGTCAGGGCTGTAAGAAGCAGTGCAGGGCCAACACTCTTTACAGAGGGAGGAGCCTGTCTTCTGCTGACATCATCTACATTTCTCTGCGAATCGAAATGAACCTGTCGCCGCTTGCATGTCTCGCACGACATTTGGTAGTCCATAACGCTTCTCTGGTGCTTTTTTGAGGTGAAAACAGCAGACAGCCGCTGTGAAAGCTGCTGTTGACAATGCTGATGACAACACCAGCTTTGTCGGTAACTTAATAAGCACACAGATGTAACATAAAATAATGTGAAATATTTTATTATAGATAGAGGTCTTTATTGCGGACTCGTGGTCCATAGTAAAAAAGCAGACAAACACAAACAAACAATATAAAACATACAAAACTACAATAAAAGGCCCCTGATCTCTCAAGGAGGCAACTATACCAGTGTTTCCACAGCTGAGAAGAGAAGAGAGGAGAAGAGAATATTAGACAACAATAATAATTTTCTGAATTGTTCAGACGACACATAAATGTATACGTTAGGTTTCTTAAAACAGCTTACAGTGTATTCACTCTTAAGGAGACAAATAGTTCACTTGCACTTGTCCCTCTTGGCTTTTTAAAATTAAAGTATTATTATTATTATTCTGTCGTAGGGTGTGGCAGATTCGATGTACAGTGCTGCCCTCTCCTGTCCGTTATTGACTGTGAAAGCGCTGCATCTTTAACTCATGTATGAGATGTCATTAAAGTATTTGTAAAGTATACGATACGCAATACAAAATATATTGTCCCAGCCCTACTATCTGTTAGTGTCATGTTGTAAATGGCCATGATGAAAATCTATCTTTTCAAATCACTACAATGCTAATATTGATCCAATCATTTAAAAATTTGTTTTCCACACATTTCACATGATGAGTAAAACAGTGCGTTTTTGGTTTGAACGATAATGATTTGTAATGATTAGACCACTCTGGGGACAGGAGCATGGATTCTCTCTGGATCCTGTTCTTGTTTTATTTTCCATTCATAAGAAATATCTAGAAAGAAATTCCACTTATTTCAAACCCGATCATAACCAGGTTCTTTATTCTAGTACATGTCTCCAAATGAAATAAATACATTCAGTTGGTGAAATGGCAAAGTGACACTGGATGGCACTTCCCACTCTCCCAGAATGCATTTCACCATAATCATTTCCTCATCTTTCGTTGCAGACTGATGGAATATTGATCTGGATGATTTATTTCACATACTGTTCCATAGTGGGATTCACATGAAACAAAACACAAATGAAATATCAGCTTAAGTGTGGTCCCTGTTTGCACCCTGACTCAGACCTGTGAGCACCCAGAGGAGCACCCAGGGGACGTCGTGGTCACAGCATGATTCTTCTTGGTCAATAAAGTGATGAATGGGTTGCTCATGGTTGATCCATGAAAGGTGCTGTCCTACCTTTGTTACGCTGCAGCGCCTGAAACCTTCTGACCTGACTGAGGAAGAGGAGTGCAGCTGAATGTTCAGTTTATGGTAATTATTGTACTGATTGAGAGGATGTTTCTACATGTGAATATCACAACTAAACTATAAAACACTTTATTTTAAAAATTCATATGTGACAAACTACATTTTTAAGTATCTATACTTGTGCATGGGGAATACTTTGAAGCATCTCAGTCAGTATCAATAAATAAGGCACTTCACCCACACTACCTAAAATGATTGTGGTGGTCAGAGGGGCTGATGGTGCAGCCTCACTTCAGTTAGTCTGTCCCAAGGCAGCTGTAGTTTACCACTGAGTGTGGAGTGAATGAATAATGCAGTGTGAAAGGCTTTGGGAGTCCAAAAAGTGATATATGAATCAGATGCCTTATTATGATCAATATAAAGACATGCCTGTATTATTATATTGTATTATGAATTTTGGTATTGTCAATGATCTGTTTCTTTGGCGTGGACAGTGAATGTAAACGAGCACACATGATAAACAAGCTGTAAGCACTGGGTTGTAGTCATGAGTTCATTTCCTTTTGTTGTCCCACATTCTCCCTCACACACACACTCAATCATACACACTTAATCATACACCGGCATACGTCAACCCCGGGGGCCGGCTGGGTGAAGTGCCTTGCCTAAAGACACAACACCAGTATGCACTAGAGCCACTGCTGTCCCACTGTGCCCTTTGGTGCCCTCGGTGTCTCTATCCTAATTCCTGCCCAGATCCGCTCTATAGTGGACCGAGCAAACCTGATGAAACCTGCCTGAAGTTCCGAAGCTGCATGGTGAAGGTCATGTAAGCGCTGGAATGATCCCCTAGTGAATACATGGACTTTAAAAACACAGAGGAGCCCCATGGACTACAACTCTCTACTCAGTGTGACTGTTCAGGCTTGTGTTTGCTCTTGCAGGTGTTCAGAGGGACAATCACTGCTGCTCCGGACTTCGACCCCTCCTCTGATGCAGAGGCCCTGTACAACGCCATGAAGGGCCTCGGTGAGTGCGCTCGCTTCTGTTCTGGATTTGATTATAATAGTAATGACACATACAGGGATCTGCACCCTGTTTGTCTCCATGGAGACATGCTTTGGTTCACACTATGGCACTAAACTTATCTGTCTCGATGGAGATGAAAAAGTGACACACCACCAGGCCATGTTACAGGTCAGATCTGTCGAAGGGCAAGCCCTGTTCAAAGTAACATGTTTTTGTATGTATTTGTGAACAATAAAACCTGTAAAGAAATACATTTGAGATAGATAAGTTTAATGCCATATTGTGCAACATTAGAGGGAAAACAATAAAATCTCCATGGAGACAAGCAGGTGGCGGACCCCCACCAGAAAAGTCACATAGTGCATCCATCTTCTTTGTGTGTTCTGGACAAACTGACTAGCACAGAAGAAGAGCAGAACACAGCTCGGGTTCAGATGGAGGATCTCCCCTCCCCATGGGCAAACACCACCGCACATGCCTTTGGAACAGACTAAAGACTTTGTCATGTGACCAAATAATAAACACAGCACTGTAATTATTCAAAATGTATATACTAATGGAACGTAGCCAGGTGTCAACAGTCATTACAATCTATGTAAAATAAAGGCTAAATGAACAATATCTCTTTAGGGCTGAGACTTGACATTTTTCCCAGGTCACTGAATGCCTCCACAGAACATTGGTTTACACAATGTTCCAGAGTCAAATAGACTCTTGGATTAATATTTGGATTACAGTTACAGTGGAGATGCACAATTTCAAGTGAGAGACTCAGGAATCTTGAGTGGCAGTAATATGACATTAACCATGAGCTGCTCTTTTTCACTTTTATACAGATGACAGGTAAGAACTGCGCATTTTCACTGAACAGACAGTTTTACTACAATAAATTAAACTTACCTTTAAACAGGTCAAAATGTTTACGAAGCAGTGATGTGTGGTGTCATTCCTCTGACTCATGGTCACAGCATGACGTCTTATACACTTTCAGCAAGGATAAAATATGTGAGGAACATCATTTGTAATGCTTATACTGACAATCCACTTCTATCTGTCCACGCCATGGTGCAGCCATGACTCAAAGGAACACACTCAAACATGATCTCTGCTTCGACAGCTCAAAGTCCTCTAGCCAGGTTCATTATAAAAGTGAGAACACAACCTGGCTGTGTACTTCTCTGGAAGAGCTTTAAAAAACCAGGATGTTAGTGTTGTTGTGGCCCATGTGACTAAGTCTCAGGGACTTTGAGAAGGCCAGGCCTTAGTTATGGGTGTGCGTTACCACTGATTATTGATTGAATCGTATTCCAAGTAATACAAATATCGCAATAGCAATCTGATGCCAATACCAATGAGTTTGTACTAAAATGCATTGAAAATCAACTATAAACTATTTTAAATTGGCCATGATTATTTTCTTTCAACTTCTGCTTGAACAGTAAATATATGTGCAGAAAACCTAAAATATTAACAATGTATTACAAAAGCATAAACACAATTTATAAGAATTTTTAATATTGATACTTTTGAATACTTCTGTCAATAGCATTATGGTATCAATGTGCCCATCACTAGCAAGTACTCTGCACTACTATTCGGCCTGTTTGAAGAGACAACTGCGGTGACCTCTGACACCTGAAACTCTCAGTCTGACCTGTCACTTAGGACCTGTCTTGGGTGACCCTGCCAGGGACGTGTAGTCTGACAGAGCTACAAGGATTACTCCTGTTCTCGGGTCCTTCCACTGTGATACGATGATAGAAAATTATATCCTACACCATCTAGATTGTATTGAATAAGGGACTTTCTGTTTTGATTCATACTAGTGATGCCTCATGAATCAGTGAACTTTGACACTCCTGCCTGGGACTGAAACCGTGTTTTGAAGCGTTATTATAGAGCGCAGTCTGCCAGGACTGTAAGGGACTGAAATACATGAACTGAAGCCTCATTTGTGGAGGTCACGTGATCTGAAGCAGCGCTTTCTCTTCCACTTCAAAAGATCGATACCTATTTCGAGCTGTGGGTTCAAAAATAGCATTTCTACTAAACCAACAACGTGTCTGTTTGCACCCTGACTCAGACCTGTGTGCACCCACATCAGCACTCGGGTGCCATCTCAGAGAGTACACGATGGCTTTCCCTCTCTCCTGTCATTTTATCTACTTTACCAACCGCTTTGGGCCCCGAAGTCTAAAGAATGACGTCTGACAAATAAAGTCTAAAGAATAGCGTCTATAGTCAAAGATGTATAACTACAGTAGGTGGCGGTAATGTAACACTTTGATACCAACCGCCATAAAACACCAAAGAAAAAGTAGAAGAGAGGACGTGATCCTTCTCGGTCAATACAATGATGAATGGTTTCTTCATGGTAGATCTATAAGAAGTGCTGGCCTACTCCTGTTACACTAATGCACTTTTTTATTGAGATTAGTTAATGTGGAAGATAAAGTATGTAAAGTTATAATATAAAAAGAAAGGTAGTGATGCAATTAAGCATAAATCAGCATTACAATTGTTATCAGCAGAAGCTAGATTTAATTTGAACATGTTTACCCTGTTTCTGGGGACACAGATTGGCAGGTTTAAGAAGTGTAAATCTCAGACATTCATTTGAAACTGTTCATTACAGGCAGTGACAAAGACGCCATCTTGGATCTGGTGACATCACGATGCAACGCCCAGAGACAAGAGGTCATCGCTGCCTACAAGGGGAACTTTGGGAAGGTACAGTTTGGTATCCCATGTTGACATCCTGTGATTTTGGCTGGTATTTAGGAAAACTATAACATCTGAAGATCATGATTTTACATTTTGTTCATTGCAAACCAGAATACATGTTCTCTTCATTGTGGCCTTTTCCATAACTAGCTAGAAACAGATACAGTTAACCAATATTAGACCGATATTTTGTATACCTTGTTTGGTTATTTCAAACAATTGTATTTTTATTTGTTTATTTGTTTTGTGTTTTTAACACTTTTGAATATTTTAAACAAAGAAATATTGCTGTAAACGAATTCCTTTTGTATAGAACCTGTTCATTTGGAGGATCAAGGAAAAGGTTTGATAGAGCTGTCATTTATTTAGCACTATGTCTAGATACAGGTAGGCTATAGGCTATGATTATTCTTTATTAGAGTAAAATGAGGCTTCATACTTTTCCATTCTGTGAATTTCCTATTTTATTTATATTATTTCTCAGACTTAAGTGTCTCTCTGAACCTCTCCAGTCCAGTATGTCATCATCAGAGTTGGGGATAATGTGTTAGCTGATAACGTGTTAGAGTACGCAAATTACTTTTTTAGAGTAACGAGGAATATAACGTGTTAGTTTTGTGCACCCGTGTAATCTAGTTCTCCCCAAGTGACTTTTTCAGTAACGCGTTAGTTTTGGTAAGGTCTCATCTTCTCACCGCAATCCCAGAGTTCAGCGCGTTGTGAGCATGTGCACTGTGTCACTAGTGACTGGAGTCTTGTCCTTGCATGTTTTGAAAAGCTCCTTCTCCTGCGTTATAACAGCTATTTTGTAGCTGAGGAGTAAATGTAGGATAACAGCGATGTGTTGAGTTTGATTTAAATAAACGAAGAGCTAAAACAAGCGTGTTCTGTTGTCTCTTGTCAATCCACTAATTTAGTTTTAGCGATGTTTTTCATTGCTTGAGGACAGGCCTACACCTGCTTATTGTATGGCATTGTGCAGTAGCAGCAGAAAGCCTGTGTCACGGAGCTGTTGTTTTCTTCCTGTGTCTGTTAGAATGGAATAAATAAATAATAAACTGACTAAAATGAGCCCCAACTCAAAGTGAAGCTGTTTCTGAACACTTTAGAGTTCAAACAAATGTCTGCACTCTGTGAGAAGATACTCTGTAGTTTTGTATTCTGATACCTGATTTACTCTGATTAGAAGCAGAAACAAGCTCCAATCAGATTTCAAGGTTTGGACTGAGACTTTGTTGGGTTTCTAACTATTCCCATTTCGAAGCTGAAGCCAATATCAATAAACATGTGATCAACCAACATATTCTACCCCTACAAGACTGAATAACAAGATATCTCCAATATGTCTCCAATTGTTGCTTCCTTCATTTCGTTCTGAATGTTTCCTGCTGTAGGACCTGATAGAAGACCTGAAGTACGAGCTGACGGGGAAGTTCGAGCGCCTCATCGTGAGTTTGATGAGGAGTCCTCCTTATCACGACGCCAAAGAAATCCACGATGCCGTTAAAGTAAGAGTCCATCATGTCTTCTTTTTTGTGCTCATTTTTTTTCAATGCTTAAATATTGTTGGCTGTGTTCAAAGGGAGCGGGAACAGACGAGAAATGTTTGATCGAAATTCTGGCTTCAAGAAACAACCAGCAAATTCATGACATGGTCGCAGCATACAGAGATGGTGAGCCACATCTAAACCGGGACTAGACTAAACCACAATCACAGTTGATCTAAACCAGAAGCTTAAATTGGTATGAAATCTTTACCTAAAACCAAACATATTTTAGCTAAGGAGGAGCTACCAATTCTGTCCACTGTAGCCTCTCCTCGTAGTAGACACCGCCGGGAAAGGAGGTCCATCTGAGAGCGCCACTTGCTCAAAACAAAGTGTATACAAATATTCTTAGAGGGGCCATTGTTTGTATAAAGAAGAGAGTTGGAGAAGCAGAGCAGAGACATGACAAAGTAACAGTGTTAGAATATTATTTGAACGACTTTGGTCAGGCGAGTTTTCAAATGTTTTGGTGGTTTTTGAGGCTGGCACATTGGGCTGGTTTTGTTTTGAGGACCTGGCAACACTGGCTACACCCCAGAGCGAGATGATTGGACAAGCACACCTTAGCATCATGAAATAAATGCAGAAAAAGATGAGAATTAATTTGTTCACACCAGCTTTAGCCACAGCTGACAGTGAAACAAACTCGGAATTACTAAACAGAATCGCTGAGATCGGCCTCATGATTAAAAAGAATCATTCGGGTATAATTTAGGTTTTATTTATTAAGAAAACGTAAGTGAGAGACACATTCTGTTGTTAACTGAACCGTTCCAAAGCGCTCTAAAGTGAACCGGTCTGAGGGGCCAGTCCAAATGTGATTTATCTGTTTTTAGCCTGAACTAAATCTAAACTAGAACTTCTTACATCTGGAACTAGGCGTGAACCAGGATTAAATGAGACCATATTCCAGATCCAGTCTTAATCCAGGACTAAACCCGGTCCAAACTTTTATTTCAGCATATGGCAGAGAAATGGAGGAGGACATCATGGCAGACACTTCAGGACATTTTCAGAAGATGCTGGTTGTTCTGCTCCAGGTCAGATGTAGTAGAATTAGTAGTAGTATTAGTAGTAGTAGTAGTAGTAGTAGTAGTAGTTGTAGTAGTAACATGTACAGTTGTGACTTTGCAGGGGACCAGGGATGAGTCTGGAGCAGTGGACGAGGATTTAGTTGCAGAGGACGTCCAGGTGAGTCTGGAGTACTGCAGTATTTTACTTTTAAATTTGGGCTAATATTTGTTTTATGTGACAAGGCCTCACAACGACTGAAGCCAAACAAAACAGGAGCACAACAAAACTAGGACTAAACTAGGACTCTGACCTCTGTCTGAGCCAGTCTGAACTGGTCTGAAGGAGTCCATTGATAGAACATTCCTGACATAAGCACATTTTCTGTCCACATGACTTGAATAAAAAATAGATCAACTCGCTTGCTAGACACTGGGGGTGGGCAAAATTGGGCTTTTATTTTTTAAATATTTTTTGCATTATCTCAACACTATTTAAAGGATCTTTTCACAATACATCAGGAATTTGCGCAAATGTAAATATAATAAAATGAACCACAAAAGTGCTGAAATATCACTTTATATCTTTGTTTGGACTAGACATTTTTGGCTCTTTTCAAGTAATTTTAATCGTTTTAATTGTAAACACTATGTTTGATATTCACATCTCCAGATCCATTTGGTAAAGGTAGAGGTTGTGCAAGTTTAAGGAGTTGATAGTTAATTGGTGACGTTCTTGTAGGACCTGTACGCTGCAGGAGAGGAGCAGTGGGGCACAGACGAGGCCAAGTTCATCATGATCCTGGGAAACCGCAGTATACCTCACCTGCGCAAAGGTAAGAAGTACTACATTAGTTTACTGCTAAGCAGAGTTGGGGGTAACGTGTTAGCTGGTAATGCATTAGAATACCCAAATTACTTTTTTAGAGTAACGAGGAACATAACGCGTTAGTTTTGTGCACCCATGTAAACTAGTACTCCTCAAGTTACTATCAGTAACGCGTTAGTTTTGTTTAAGTCATCATCTCTTTGCCAGTCTCATCTCCTCATCGCGATCCCAGAGCTCGGCGTGTTGCAAGAACTATTGACTAACTTGTATTTGGTTTAGTTTTTGCATCAGTAGTGTTATAGAACAGTAATGACAACCTTGTGTTTGGAGGAGAAAGTTCCAAACCGAAGGACTCACGTCAGGTTTTACCTCTGTTTGCTGTGAGTGAATGAACAACGCAAAGGGATTGTCGGCAAACAATATGGGTTATACAATAATGTTACACAGTAGTGCAGTAACGTGTTCGTTTTCCAGGACGAGAACGAGTTACTTTTAAAAGTAACGCTACCCAACAATGCTGCAAAGTACCGGTGCTACTACTACTGCACTACTACTGCTGCTTTAACACCTACTACTGCTGCTTTAACACCTACTGCGGCTGCTAGTTCCACTTGTACTATTCTTCCTAACACCAGTCTGAGGCATCTGAAGCATTCATGGTGTGGAAGAACAAACAGGCGCAGACACAGGCCCAAAGCTCTGTTGTAGTAGTGGAGTAGTGGTGGCTGTAGTCATAGTTGTAAATGCACAAAACTCTTTTCAGCTTGTTCTGTTCCATGAACAGTTCTCAACCTCTTATGGTCTGCTTTGGATGGACTGGTACATTTCACTTAAGACACTTCCGGACCGTTCCAATCCACTCCAAAGTGAACCAGTGGAAACATGGCTCATTACGTTGCTCCTGTCTGCTTTTCATGGCTCAAAACAAGGTTTTAACCAGAACTAGCCCAGAACTAGAAAGCACACAATATCTTTGTATTGTAAATTGTTTGTTTCTTTCTAGTTTTTGATGAGTATGAGAAAGCCTACGAGACCACTATCGAGGACAGTATCAAGAGCGAGCTGTCGGGGGACTTTGAACGTCTCATGTTGGCTGTTGGTAAGAAGGAAAGGAAACTGAAACATTTAAAGACAATGTTTTGTTTAGATGTATTATATTTATTAAATGAAATTATCCTTTTTTTTTCTACACAGTACAAACCATCCGAAGTGTCCCCATGTTCTTTGCCAGACGTCTTTACAAATCCATGAAGGTAAAAAAGTATGAAAGTAATTAAATGTAGTTAATCTATAATCTTAAAAGAACAAAATAGAATAATCCATGGGGTTCGCTTTTTGTGACTTTTCATGGGTGTATCTGCTTGTCTCCATGGAGAAAGAAATGTTTCAGTTTAATGCCATACTATGGGAAATTTCAGACAGAGTAAGAAGATTTCCATGGAGATAAGCAGATGGCGGACCCCCCACTACAAAAGTTACATAGTGTACCTTTAAATGTATCAGGCATAAACATATGAATAGATTATGATGACACTCAAGACACAGATTCAGAATTACGTCAAATCAAACGTACAAAAGAGTGGTGAAGCCAGTCCAAGTATATAACTTGTTTATTTCATGATATGTATGTCATTTAGCTGCTCCTCACCAGTAACATGTAAAAGAGGACAAATAATGCATCATATTTGTCCTTTGATTTATAACTTGCATTTTTAGCCGGCGTGATCATGAGCATCGAACGAAACGTCTACTAATTTAAATGTCCATGGGAGTGACTGCTTCCAGCCTGCAGGTTTATGCAAATGCATGTGTGTGTGTGTGTGTGTGTGTGTGCGTGCGTGCGTGTGTGTGTGTGTGCGTGCTCGCAGGGCCTGGGCACTGCGGACAACACCCTGATCCGGATCATGATCTGCCGCTCGGAGATAGACATGCTGGACATCAGGGAGTGTTTCCGCCTGCGCTACGAGAAGTCGCTCTACAACATGATCAAGGTGACTGACCGAAACAAGGCTGTGGATCTGAACACCACTCACTCATTCATAAAGACCTCTCCATCCCAGGACTGTGTTTGAGTCTCCACCCTTTTCCCTGGCCTACCGTTACTACACAGGGCCCATGTGCTTATTGTAGTGACCACTTGTCCAATGACTGTAAAGAACACTCAAAATGTCCCACAATGCATCACGAAAAGCAGTAGACATTTCTAATATTTTCTATAAAAGGAGGTCCTGAGTGTGTTAATAGAAGTATGAGCAGAGCCTCACCTGTCAATCTTGGGTGAAAAAAAAACAGAATTATAAAATATAATAAAAGTTAATATTTGACATTTGGTATGTATTATAAACCCCCTTTCCCTTTGAATCCAATATGGAAACATATTTTTTTCAATTAAGAATATCAGAATTTCATTGTAAGCGGAACAGATTGTTCAGCAGATTCATTGTAAAACAGCAGTAAAAGTTCACTCTGTTGCGCTATCTTTTTCGTTCTTGAACTCGTTTATTTCTCATTTACAATCCAGTTTATCAAAATGTAAAGGTAAGACTATAAACTTTCATTTATGTTGGCTTGAAATAGGCTAGAATTTGGCTCAATTGGAAGTAATTTTGACCTTAAATCAAATATGTCACATGTTTGTGTAAAGAATGCTGAAATTAGATATATAGCACAACACATTGTCTGTTGTCAATCAAATTATGTTTAAGGTGCTCTTTTGGATTCATTTGCATTGGTAAATGTGTGCCTCACTAGGCATGAACGTCACCGCACGTCACTGAGTATGAGTAACATGACGTAGTAATGGTAAGAGCACAAGCAGTGGAACAATGTGTTCAATGACCCCTATTAAAGGCGCTGTACCCCTACTTGCAGCGGTCCAAATGTATTCCTCACGTTCTCACACGTTCCTAGAATGAGTATAGCCCTAAAGCTAACAACAACTAGCATGTTAACAACGCATTTCCTGGTAAAAGGCGGTTTAATAAGATGCAGTCAGCGCACAGCCGTCTCATTCTGACCTGCTTTTACAAGATTTCTGTACTGGAGCAAAACAGATTTTATTTTACTACATGAAAAAAATCAGGTACAGGCCCTTTAAGTCTAATTTAAAAACACTATGATTTGACCTATTTTTTCTTGGTAAGCAGCCATGTTTGTTTTGATGCAGACGGGCCATGCGTGTCCCTGATTGGCTAATCCACCTGTCAATCATGCCCATCTGAAATTATGGAGATTACGGAGTGACCAGACTGATATCGATCTGTAGAAAAATACAAAGAGATATTCTGTATTTTCCAGGCAATAAAAAAATTGGATTGGATTCACATTCAGCTTTGGAGGCCCCTGGTCTTGTGGATACGGGGGCCCTCTCAGTCTCCTCAATTTGTGATCAACTGTTTTGTGTGTTCAGGACGACACTTCGGGAGACTACAAGAGGACTCTGCTCAACCTGTGCGGAGGGGACGACGAGTAAGTGTCCTTCGGGGGGCGCAAGTATATCAAACCTTCATACAGATCACTACTTTATGTCCACATGGAGTTGCAGACAGGAGCAGAAGGAGCCACTGTCACAAAGTTACTGTTACTGTTACAACTATTACTTGAACCACCACCTCTGCTACTGGGACTGTTTCTCATACTAATACCACTTTGAGGAGATTAATATGATGATCCGAGCTTTTAACCGTGTTAGAACTGTTTTCCCTACTCATTTACTTATGGGTGAAAAGCATTTAATACACAGAAAACTGAATGTGAAATAGAAACAGTCAAAAAGTGTACTGTTATTTACAGCATTAATAAACTCATTTCTGTGAACAATTAGGATGCTACTACTACTACTTCTGTTGTTACTGCTACTGTTACTACTACTACTGTTACTCCTACTACTGTTATTACTGCTACTTTTCTGTCACAAATGCGTATCCTGCTGTTTCCAGTCTGGCAGGAGAGTTCTTCCCTGAAGCAGCGCAGATTGCCTATAAAATGTGGGAGATCAGTGCCAGCACCAAAGTTCAGGTTAGTCGCAGTAGTGAATCATTGTTATCTATGATGCACTTTACATATGACAAAGTACTGTAGTCAAATATGTTAAAAAAAAATCAGTCTAAAAAGGGTAAAAATTAGTAAAACATTTCATGATTTGTGTCTCTCCTTTAATGCTGTCAGATTCTGATCCAACGTTAGAGGAAGCAGCTAATCAGCCTCAATGCTAGCTGCTCTTGTTTTTAACCTGATTCAAACTGCTTCTTATTAACATCTGTATATGTTTGTTTCCGTCTCATTTTTCAGTTGAGGCCGACAGTCCGCCCTGCCTCAGATTTTGACCCTGCAGCTGATGCCCAGGCGCTCAGGAAGGCCATGAAGGGATTTGGTCAGTCCACATTTTCGTTTGTGATTGTACAGAAAAGATGAATGCAAAAGAAAGGAGAACATAAAGATCTAGTCGTTTTTAGAGTCAGTTCACCTTCACCAGACTTGTACACACGACTTTAACTTTGCTGGTAAAGGGTCTGCCATCTGCCGGTTCCCATGAAGATTTATTTTCCTTGACTGTTGCTCAATATGGCAGTAAACATATCCATCCATGTATAATGTGTTCATGCAGCAGCGGCAGTAGATAATGGAGTTGTTTCTGTGCCGTAGGAACCGATGAAGATGCCATCATTGAGATTGTGGCGAAGAGAAGCAACCCTCAAAGACAAGAGATCAGACAAGCCTTCAAGTCGCTGCTCGGACGGGTGAGGGCGTTTTACACTCAGCGCTGGGGAAGTTACTAAAAACATAATACTACTTCATTACTGCCTCAAGAAAGGAGCCGTATGTATCCTGTGTTCTTACTGTTTTAAAAGCTGCTACAATCACAGCTGGAGCGAGATCGCCAGAGCCTTAAAGGGAAGGGTCTGTACCTGAGTTTAGTTTCATCTGCTTAAGGGTGTTGGTAAAGCAGATAAGTGGAAAAAAATAGCTCATGGTTATGACATTTAAAATCTAAAGGTAAACAACAAATGAGTTGTATAAATGAATAGAAATGTGTGACATCTCCACAACGCTCTGAATCTGAGGACTCTCCTGACAGCAGAATGTCTGTAGGTTCACACGTTTAGCACATTCGACCTGCTCCTTTAGGCTGTGCTAAGACGTTGCTGCAGAGGAAGGTTACGCTCTCCTCCCAAACATAACTGAGTATTTTATTCGTAACTGTAATTTATTGAAGTATTTTCACAGTAAAGCATTGCACTAGTTCCTTGAAATTGCAAACTTACTACAGTAAAACAACTTAGTACTTAGCTATTCCAACACTGTTTACATCATAGTAGTTGCAGTAGCACTAGTGTTAGAGTTTGCCTGAGTGTGTTTGTTGTAGGCCTGATGATGACTTAAAGTATTGGTAGTAACACAATACACATTACAATATATATTTCTATTTTAAAGTAAAAGGATGTGATGTGTTGTGTGTGTAGGACCTGATGAAGGACCTGAAGTCAGAGCTGTCTAAGAACCTGGAGCGTCTCATCATCGCTCTGATGCTCACTCCTGCTGAGTTTGACGCCAAGATGATGAGGAAGGCCATGGAGGTACCACACACACACACACTCACACACACACACACACACACACACATACACACACACACACACACAACACACAACTCACATTCCACTTTTACTCACCACACACACACACACACACCGCACACAAATCACACACACACGCACACACACACACACACAACACTCACACACTCCACACCACAATCACCACACACACACAACACACACACACTCAACACACCATCACACACACACTCACATCAACACACACAGACAACACATCACAACACACACACACACACACACACACACCACAACACACACAACATCACACACCCACACACACTCACCACACACCACACAATAACACACCACAATCACACAACACACAACTCACCACACACACACACACTCACACACGCGCACACACACACACACTCACACACCACACCTCACTTAATCACAAACACACATCGTCTCAATAACCACACAACACTCACAATCACACACAATCACACCAGACCTACCACGCCACCACACACACCACACACCACACTCACACATCCACACAACTCACCACCACCACACCACACACCCCACACAGACACACACACACAACGACACAACACTCACAATCACACACACACACACACACACACACACACAATCACACACACACACACTCACCCACACACAATCACACCCACACACTCACAATCACACACTCTCACACAGTCACACACACTCACAATCACACACTCTCACACAGTCACACACGGTCACAATCACACACACTCACTCACTCACAAACCAGTTCATTCTTCTGGGTTTTATCATGTCATGTGTAAGTAACAATTGCCATGCTTCTATTTCAAAATGCTTCACTTCCCACTGTTGCCAGCAGAGGGCATGTGATAGTTATGAAATAGAAAGCTCAGCCATATGTGTTTACAATATGTGTCGTGCTTTGTTGAGGTAAATATGTGTATCTGAGGGTGCATTTCTTGTGGGCCATGAAAATTCTCACCAATGTTTTGTCCCAATTCGATTTTTGGACAAAGTGAGAAGTTTTATACACACTGGGAGTGTTTCAGAAATGTGTTTAGCCACACCCTTCACAAACTCTTTCTTTGACCAACCCTCTTAAAATCATTATTAAACACAGGTCATCTGTGCTGCTCAGTGGGGAGCAGGATGTGAGCAGGATGCAGCGTTGTGCGTTTGCTGCATGTCCATCCCATCATCATCACCCATTTCATGCTGTCATAGAATAAAGCCTATGGGCCTAAAAAATTATTTTTAAAAATCTGGAAAAATTAAACCCAATGAAAAAACTTTTAGCCCCTCCCCCTGATTTTCATTCTAACCAAAGAGGCATCTTTTGATCATTCGTGCCAAGAAATCAAAAATGGTTTGAATGTGAATGTGGTTGTGAGCTCTTTGACTATGAACGTGTGAAGCAAAAAAGTGAAAGTTATTTTTAGGAGTGTGCTTCAAATCAGAGGCTCAGGAGTAGTCAAAGTAGTTCACAAATCAAAATACAGAATTTGTTCAAAACACTCCCAGTGTAACTTGGTAACCCTGTAATACTGATTATCCACACTGAGCAGAGTCCCTATGAACTAGGACTAAACCAGAATGGTGACATTTTTAAAGAGAACCACTTCATTAAATAAATAATTTAAAATATTAATCTTTTGTAAACAAACATACTCAGGTTTTAATGTATACAGTTTGAAAAACTGAGAGCTCCCTTTTGAGGACAAAAATAGCTGTGAGTCATATACTGCAAATAGACGGTGAAATGAACCCTGCGCTCGTAATGCTTTTATTTTGAACTCTCTTCTGAGTAAAGACCAGAATAGAACGATGAGATAACACAGAATCATTTTGACCGTCAAACGTGTGTCACCCAGGCTAGCCAACTGCACTTCCTCTAGTACTTAACTATCACTTTCCACTGTGTACTTGGCATTCATGTAGTAAATGCTGTCATTGGTGTACTATTTGTAGTGAATAGAAACAGCAATTTGCCAGATGCCTTTTCTAGGTAACAGTCAATTCTTCTTCAGAAGTGTCACATGATGTTACTGTGAAGCATCTGCTCATCTGATTTAAACAGATTATGGCACCTGGAGCAGTAGGACCACAGCACCATCTGCTGTCCGACTTCCACTTTAGACCTGAATCCCAGGGATAGATACAGTCAGCATTCATTTTAATAGCTGCTCTGTCACTGTTCAACAATTACAAGAGTAAACACTGACTTTAGCAGTTATAGAGTACCAAATGCAGAAACAGAAACACTTTACAGATCTCCAGGAATGCTGATAATGATGCTAGCACTGCCTGCTGTATTTAAATATCTACAGAACAATCAGTTTACTTGTGAGGTAATGTCATGTCAACAACCTCCATTAAGACTTGATTGTGCTTAAAATAGACATAATTCACCAGGAAACGTCTTAAATGACAGATATTATGCACTATTTGTATTGTTATTGTCCTTTAAACAAGCTCTTTTACTTCTATATCACATGTTTTAGAACGAAAGAAAATGGTATGCAAAAAACAAACAGACTTCATATCACTTCGACTTTTACCATGCAAAGAATTGAGTGTTGGCTCCGTCTACTGGCTGCAAAGGGAATTACATATTGAAGAAAAATAAATAGCTTGCCTTTGACATGCTAACACAGCCACCACACAGTTGTAATGATTGGGAGTTGACAGCAGAAATGCTCAAAACGAGTCTGGTGATGATTGATGGAGTTAAAAACTCATAAGTAGACTATGACATCACACATCGGGGAAATTCAGAACACAGTGTTTTTGACGCTCGGAGGGGAGACGACTTTTTAAACAGGATTCATCAAACTAGCATGAATGAAGCTAAATTAGAAGATGGGAACATGTGCATGTCCTATCAAACAAACGTACACAATGTCCCCATGTCGTTTTATTGTTAGCCAATGGAAAATGCAGTGCTTTTCAGAAAGTCTCGTGCAGTTTCTGATTTAAGATAAATTTAATAACACGTCTTACTATTTGCTCTACATTATTCCTAACTGGTTTCCATCCATTTATATGAAATGTCGCTGATGTGTTGGCTCTCCCCAATTTAAATGTAAAATTTCTTCCCGAGTCCAGTGCCGGTCCTTCTTGGATGCCACCGTATTTATTGTTTTAGTGAGAACCGAAGTTAGGCACAAGTCTGCACCATATCAGGGAGAAAGTCCGTAAATAAATCATCTCGTGCGAATTTAGATTTTGCAGACGTCCCTAGGTAAAAATAACCCGTTCAAATGTGGTTTATAAGAATCTAAGTAATTAAAACGTGAAGCCCTAATGAGACAAATTGGACTAGCAGTAATTCTAGTCATTGCTACAGTTCCATAGTGAGAGTACTGAAATAGTGACTGTGGTACTAGTACAGGTAGTTGAGGTACTAGTAGCAGTCGAAGCAATGTAGGGAAATAGTCCATTAAAGAAATTCTGACAAAAGCTCCAAAAACATCCAACATGTACTGTATCTGTTTCCAAAGTGCACTCACAAGACAATGAAATTACAAGAGATCACACAATTACAAATAAAACTAGTAGGAAACAGTGTATTCATCAGTTAAAAGTCAGATTAAGCTCACAATTCACTCCCCCGAAGTAGTAGTAGTAGTAGTAGTAGTAGTAGTAGTAGTAGTAGTGAGATTTGTGTTTGTGTCTTTCAGGGCGCAGGGACAGACGAACACGCTCTGATCGAAATCCTCGTCACTCGAACCAACGAGCAAATCCATGCCATGAACGAGGCCTACCTGCACGGTACATTCAGCGCACGTGTCCTTTAAGAATCCCAGAGCGGGACGCCTACCACAGTTTGAGAACCCCTGCTGTGTAATGCATCCGCACACATACAGTATGATATACTGTAGATATAATGGTGTTTTGTAGGTTATAAGAAGTCTTTGGAGGCCGCCGTCCAGTCTGACACGTCCGGACACTTCTGCCGCATCCTCACCTCTCTGGTCCAGGTAGAGTCGAGAAAATACGCAGAATACGCAGAATATATAATGGATTAATAATGGATAATATGGATGGATAATGGAGTATAATAATGGATGGATAATGGAGTAAGAGTGGCTTAGTCTAGATTACATTTAATTACATACAGTTATTTTCTGCCTTTTTCCAATGTGTTTCCAGTGTGTATATACATATAGCGGTATATGTATTTGTGCTTTAAATTGTCAAACACAAAATACTAATTTAACAGAGTCAGAAGACAGAACACAGTATCTTATGGAGGATTTTTAGGACCATGTAAATAATAATAAAGCATTTACTAAAAGGACATTTAAATTATGTTTCAAATGTAAAATGATGAGTGATTTACAAGTCTATTTATTACATGTTAAATTTATTTAGAAATAATTAAAATATATATATTAAAAAAAACTAGACTTAAATTGTGCCTTTCAAAGACAATATCACAATATATTAATGAATTCATCTTAAGAAAAAATGTATAGCTTTATTAAATTACAGTTAAAGATGGTATTGATAGCAGAATTATAAATCCAATTGGCAATTTGTATTTATTAAACATACCATTAAGAGTGAATTAATTAATTAATCTATTTTGAAATTCTGTTTTAATCTGACAACTAAGCAAAAAATTGGTGTATTAAATAGATTTTTACAGCTGAATTCATTAATATATTGTTTAATTGTGTTTTAAACACATAATTTATTTAATTATAGTTTTTGAATAAATAGACTTGTAAACCACTCATTAATATTATATTTGAAACATAATTGAAATGTTCTTTTACTAAATGCTATTATTACCATGGTCCTAAAAAGCCTCCATAGTAACATAGGTGACATTTCAAAACTTATTGTACATTTTGTAACCCTTTTAACAACCCAGCCTGTCTGTTGCTTGGCAGGGGGCGAGAGAACAGGGTCCTGCAGATTTCGAGAGAGCAGAATCAGATGCCCAGGTAACGGTCCACATTTTCCACTTTGAATTGACACAACTTATAACAATATTTACATTTTATTACACAAAGTTATGTTGATAGTATAATATTATAATTATAATCACACCAGTGGGTCATTACATTATATTTAGGATATTTTAAATTACAATATTGATCTAAAACGGCTTCATAAATTACATGAATATTACATGATTTTTTTTCATGTAATAGTAAATAGTATAAAAATAGTAAAATCTCTTTTGCCCCAGCACAGATATATTGTAAAAACACCTCTTTAATTATAATGTTTTATTCTCTAACTTTATAACTGTGGTTTTAAGGTTTAATCACAAAACATAATACTAAGTTTGTGTCTTTCAGGAACTTGCCGAGGCCTGTAACGCAGAGTCTGACGATATGGAGATGAAGTTTATGAGTATTCTATGCACCCGGAGCTTCGCCCATCTCCGAAAAGGTAAGCGCCAAAAAACGATTTAAATTCATGTTAAAACCTAAATGACATCATCTGGATTACATTTCATTTCAGTTTTCCAGGAGTTTGTGAGATACACCAACAAAGACATAGAGCAGATCATAAAGAAGGAGATGTCCGGAGATGTCAAGAACGCTTTTTACGCCATCGGTAATGAATGCATAGTCCTGGTTTGGACCTGCTATAAACCTGCTATAGACCTGCTGTAGTCCTGCTTTAGTCCTGCTTTAGTCCTGCTTTATTCCTGCTTTAGACCTGCTTTAGACCTGCTTTAGACCTGCTTTAGTCCTGCTTTAGTCCTGCTTTAGTCCTACTTTAGTCCTGCTTTAGTCCTGCTTTAGTCCTGCTTTAGACCTGCTTTAGACCTGCTTTCCTGCTTAAGTCTGCTTTAGACCTGCTTAGGTCTGCTTTAGTCCTGCTTTAGACCTATTTTAGACCTGCTTTAGAACCTGCTTTAGTCCTGCTTTAGCCTGCTTTCGTCCTGCATTAGTATTGGCTTAAGCTTATGCTTTAGACCTGCTTAGACCTGCTTTAGACCTGGCTACTTTAGACCTGCTTTAGTCCTACTTTAGACCTGTTTAGTCCTGCTTTAGTCCTGCTTTAGCCCTGCTTTAGTCCTGCTTTAGTCCTGCTTTAGCCCTGCTTTAGTCCTGCTTTAGTCCTGCTTTAGCCCTGCTTTAGACCTGTTTAGTCCTGCTTTAGTCCTGCTTTAGCCCTGCTTTAGTCCTGCTTTAGTCCTGCTTTAGCCCTGCTTTAGTCCTGCTTTAGACCTGCTTTAGTCCTGCTTTACTCCTGCTTTAGCCCTGCTTTAGACCTGTTTAGTCCTGCTTTAGTCCTGCTTTAGTCCTGCTTTAGCCCTGCTTTAGTCCTGTTTAGTCCTGTTTAGTCCTGTTTAGTCCTGCTTTAGCCCTGCTTTAGTCCTGCTTTCATTTGAAATCAGTTCTGGTTTAGTCTTGGTTTAGTCGTGAAGCTTAATGTTTGTTTTCTGTTGAATATTTGATGGTTTGTTTCAGTGTGCAGTGTGAAGAACCAGCCGTCTTACTTCGCAGACCGCTTGTACAAAGCCATGAAGGTACATCTGATCTGATTGTATACAAATGGTCTCTTGGAACAAAACAATAAACTATGCATCAATTCTTAATACGCAAATATTGAGTGTCTTATAAAGAAGGTTCCACAAAGCAGACATTTGTTTTGTAATATAGTTACATTTCATTAAAAATTGACCAAAGATATCAATGACTACTCTCTGTTTAACCCAATCCCCTCACATAGTTACTCAGGTGAATGTAGTCAGTATAACCAATTACAAATACTTGACATAATTTCATATACATGTACTCAACACGTTTTTAAAAATATACTGAACAGGTTTTTCGCACTGCATCCCCTGGTCTGATTGGCCAGAGCTCAGGGAGTATGTTATCAGGGCTCTGCCAGATTGATGCTTGTGTCACTCTGAACTGAGTTCTACGCAATATAAATCTGGACAGGTTCTTACTGAAAGCAGTCGGGAAAAGGCGTAACGTCATGACGAAAATTTGAATCTGATTGGTTGAAGCGTCACAACAACAAGAGAAAGAGAAATCAAGCTGTTGTTAAATCCAGTCAGAGAAAAGCACAGACTTCTTCTCCGTCCTCAAATACACAAAGTGCTTCTATGTGCATGTTTTTCAAATACAAAATAGTCTGTAAATCGGTTCAAATAGGCCAAAGTACATCTGTGGGCGTCGCCATGTTTGTTTAGGTTCGTCCTTTTGACTTCCACTCAAACTAAAGCCTGCAGCCCGACCAGATGGAGTCACAACAGTTTGTGACACAAATATGGTCAGAATTCATGTAGCGGTCCAAGTTAAGAATGTTTGTGACTAAAGCAACTTAAACTAATCTTTAAACTGTTTAGTTAGTCCAGGTTTGTATAAATTAATACTAAAATTGCATTAAAATGTAACTATCACTTAAATAGTACTTTGAGTAGCATATTTAAATTCATATGCTTTATACTTTTACTTAAGTAAAATATTTGCAGCAGTAGTTATAGTCATGGCCGTCTTATAGGAGTAGACTTCACAGGGCTTGAGTCAGCCCACGAAGTAACCAAGAGCATAATGTACTTAAGAAAAATGAAGCAAAGGTGTGAGTCACAGTAAAAAGAATAACTTCTTTTGTGGCATTGATTGAATGACAGAGCATTCGTGCAGATGTGGCACTCAAATCTCACCCGTCTCTCTACAGCAGGACAGTGTGTTTAAGAGGCGCTGGTCTGGGTTTAAGTCTGGGAGTCTTGTTCTACTGCACTCAAGCTCACTAACAGTGGTTATTTGATGACAATCTGCCTCATATTCACTGAGAAAAGATGAAAAAGAATACATTTCACCTCTGAATTCAAAGTTCTACACACTCCTGCGTGTGTATATGGAAAAGCTAAATGAACTGTATAAAACAATGCTAACCGTCCTCTGTGTGATCGGTCAGGGCCTGGGCACAGACGACCGCGCCCTGATCCGTATCATGGTGTCCCGCTGCGAGGTGGACCTGTTCAACATCAGGAAGGAGTTTAAGGACACGCACGACACCTCTCTGCACGACTTCATCCAGGTAGAGAGCCTCATCGTAAGTCTCTACTAACAACAACTCTCTCTGCGGCCTGCTAACTGTTTGGATGCTAACATATCTGTTTGCTAACATTTGTATGCTAACAAAAGGGCTTGGCATAAGCTAAAATGTTTTGGTAATAATATGAGGGGGCTGCAGTGCTTTAAGTGGGCTGAGATGCACCAGTGACCCTTTGTGAGTAGCAGCGCCCCTCTGAGCGGTCAGCAGGTTCTCCTGGGGCATTAACTGTCCCGCACTCTGCATGGAGCTGACATGTGTCTCTGCACTTTACAGTCTTTCTGTGATCTGAGCACAGTCTTCTTTTCTCTTCATTGATTGGCTGCTCTGACTGTCTCTGATTGGATCCTATGTCACAAGTCCCTCTTCACTCATGCAATCATTGGTTACTTTTTATTGTGCTTGTGTTTGATTTGATGTTGAGATGCAATCGTCTGTTTAATCAGGAATCAGGATATGTTTATAGCCATTGTCAGTGAACAAAATTCACAACATAGGAACGCCATTTGATGACAGATGCGACATGAGAGACATGAATAAGAGCATCAGCCCCCCGGGCAGCCAAATGACGACGCCTACTGGGAACTTGAACTCTAGGAAAATAAAATACAGTGTCAGCCATAAACATAACAATGATACACAATATACACCACATATTATGAATACAGTACACTTGGTCACGTGATGGTGCTTTTCAGTGGATATGGGGGAGGGTCACAAACAAGAGAAGGAATAGATGGGGTAAGTGCAGACGGTGGAGTGAAGGCCAAATGAATGTTGTTTGTGCGTGTGTGGGTCAGTTTGACCCGCTCCTCAAGGCCGGGAGAGAGATAAGAAAGAAGGAGCACGGAGATTTGGAAAATAATGGGGGGAAAAAATACTTTGAATCATTTGGTTGATCAATAATTTGCTAGATGAAATAGTCCAATCACATCTAGTCCTCTGTGTTACGGTCCGTTTGTTTCATTGAGTTGCTCCATCTTTCAGCAAAGAGTTCACTGTTCTTGATCTCGTCCCACTAGCTTCTGCATCTCTGTAGTCCGGACTAAGATGTTTCTGTTCAGTTCTACGATCTGTGCCATACTGTACTCGAGTCTCTGTCCGAGTCTTTTCATCCTTTCACTCAATTCCTCAAACTCCTTATTCTTGTTGTCAGACAGTAACTGGGTGAATTTTCCTGTCTTCCCAATTTTCCGATAGACCAAGGCGACTCCAAGCCCAATTAAAAGGAATCCCGCTATCATAAATCCGAATACGAATAGGTCTACGTCTTCCACGAGCAAGGGCTCGATGCATAGGACGTACCCCGCTTCGTCCGTACTGTCAGGACAGGTGGCTTCTCCTCGAGCAGCTTTTCTTGGGGAAAAAACTTTATCCAATGCACTCAGGGACCAATCAATCAGATTCATTCTTTCCAGAGATCAGCTGGCGAGCAGGCGAACCGTGAGAGAGAAATAAGCTGAGCTAAAGTCAGCGTAATATGTCTCCTAAAGGTTTAGACTGAATTGTATTATTGTTGCTCACTGAGAGGATTTATGTTTAGGGAAGAGGAGCTTTTATTTTGAATTACACAAGCTCACAGTGCCCCGGTCATGTCCAGTATAAGTCTGATATCTGACTAAAGCTGTGACTTCTGCTCCGGCCCTGCTCCTGCTGTGAACCCTCTCCGTTTGGACAGTAAATGTGTGTGCGTTTGTCCTGAGGTGCTGATCAGAGCAGAGACTGTCACATCTGCAGTGCGTGATCAGTGACTGTTGTGGTGTTGAAATATTCATTGTGAAGCGCATGTGCAGAGGTCTGGCCTCAGAATAAAGTCACACGTTTAAACACAAAGGTAGATTATTCAGCCTATCTACAAAATGCATCATTTTTACTAATGTTATAACAGTCGACAACGGAAAATCTTGAAACAGGCTTTTTATTTTTTATTTTTTATTTCAAATCAAACTTTTTTGTGATGCACTTTTTGTACAAAATATTTATTGTGCAACACTGAACTTTGCACCATCTGCTTTAATCCACTGAGAGGTTATTGGCGTCACCTATGTGTAATGTGCAATGCCATACTGTAGAAAATTCCAGACAAGGCAATAGCATCCTCTCGGAGACAAGCAGGTGATGGACCCTCCACCAGAAAGGTTACATAGTACACCTTTAATACAACGTGCTTCACATCTTATGCCCTAACACGTGTTCTGTGTTGTCCAGTTGTGGTTTGTGTTGAAGTAGACCTGTACAGAATTCATGTCAAACTAATGTTGAGCGTAATCACCTTTTGACCATATTTAAGCTCTGCGTTTGATTGTTAATTGTGTGTTATTTGTTTTTTATCACACATCTTTTACACGTCTGCATTTCTGTGTTTGGCTGGTAACTTCCTGTGGACACTTCTCAGCTGTTTCGGAAATTCCCTCTGAAATTCCCACTTCCTGCTTGTACAAAAAACATAAAAACAACCACTTCAGATTTTGTCGCTTGTCATTAGCATTGAGTTATATTTACATTAATTGTAGTTTAGTCACAGTAAAAAATGTCAAACTCTTTTTGAGACAAAAAAAAAAGGCTCGATATTTGATGTGTATTTTGTGTTGATAAATAAATAAACAAGGACTTCGTTTATTTCAAACCAGGCAACACGTTAAGACAAAAACTGGTTCACCCTAAGGACAAGATGCCGACACAAAAGCAGAGCAATGTAGTGTATTCTATCCAATGCAGTGAAGAAAGTTGTAACAGAGCGGTACATAGGGGAGACTAAACAGCCACTTCACAAGAGACTTTATCAGCACAGAAGACACGCGGAGTTCAGGACCCCAGAGCGCTGTACATCTTCATCTCAAAGCCACAAACCACTCTATTGAAGACAGTGAGGTGGAGATTCTGAGCAGGGAGAAAAGATGGTTTGAAAGAGGAGTAAGGAGGCCATCTTTGTTAAAAAAGAGAATCCTTCATTAAATCGTAAATGAGGTTTAGGATTAAACCTTCCAGTTGTTTATCATGGTCTGCTGAAACCATGGAGACGCATTCTGATGCTAAACAGCACTCAAGGTGGCAGCCAAACGCCAGGAAGAATAGAACAATAGGCCCATCCAGTTTAAGTTTCAATGGGCCTTATCAAAGATCCGCCCTGTGGGCAGAGCTCTCACAGAGTAGGATATAAACAGCAGTTCGTCAGACTGTTCATGATTTTGAGAATGACTCTTGGATGAGAGTCGAAACGTTTCGTTTTTTCTAAAACAGAGTCCAGATGACTACAACTGAATCTTTTTCTACAATGGAACACTCCTGGACTCCTGGATTTGTTATTGATTTTAATGTCACAATGATAATAATTTTGTTTTTTTATTTTATTTGTTTTTAAGTATTGATACTTACTCAAATTATTATTGATACTAATTAGTCAAAAATGTTGTCACAATTTTAGCATTTTTATATATTACAATTGATTCCTAAATTACTTTAAAAATAAATCCATTAATTCAAAAATAAAGTAAAAAAGAAAAAACATCCCTACAGTCTACAAACAGGAGTTAGCACAGGTAAAATTACATATAAAATCACCAATTAAAATACTACAGTGCATTTGTAGTCCTCTAACTAAAACAAATAATCTAAATCATATCTGAAAGAGCAGTGCAAGACACACAATTGTTCAGATCATTTAACGTAAAAATATGGAGCCAGAAAACTACTGCAAGAAATACAATTTCTTTAAAAAGTTTCTGAAATGAATGTAACAAAAATTAACTACTACTGTGTTCTTCCGGTACTTCCATTCTACACAGAGGAATTCCCCCCAATTAAGTGAATTCTAATTAAGTGAAGATTGTGCAAAACGAGCAAAGATTTTGAATTTAAAGGGGAGATATTATGCAAAATCCACTTTACCGTTACAATGGTCACAAATAAAAACATGTAAATGACAATGTGCTGCTTTTTACAGTCAAATGTCACTATGAAGAGGCGTAGCTTATCAGTTCTGCTGTTTTGAACAGGAAGTCAATGGACTGGTTTCTGTTATTAAGCCGTTTTAGAGCAATACTAAGGTTTAAAATGAACAAAATGAGGATCTATTATTTATGTTATAGTTCAATACTAAGTAGCTGAAAAGAAAGCATCATATGTCTCCTTTCATTCATTTATCTTTGTATCCAGCCACAGCTCCTTGTCACTGCTCCAAACTTAATATTTGATTAAATATTTATCACCATTTGCCATAATTTCACTTGCTAAAACACCACCCCCTCCAGGCAGGTGGTGGTACTACTTCCTCAGTTCAGTTTGGTTGACAGTAGTTCAACGTATTTACACTTTTAGTTACTATGCTGTTTCCCTCCTATCACCATGCTATTATGGTATTTTAAAAGTTAATGTTAAAATGTTAAAAAAAATGTGTTCAGTAACTATAATTTCTTTGTCCTCTGTTTTCAGGGCGACACGTCCGGAGACTACCGTAAAACTCTGCTGATTTTGTGTGGAGGAGAAGACTGAACCCGTCACAATAAAAGCCCGTATCTAAACCGGTGTGCTGCCAAAGGAAGTGGTCTTTCAAAATAAGAGCTTTATCACATCCTATTTGTTTTTTGTACAATCCTACGTTTTATATATTTGTTCACGTTAGCTACAAAGCCAATTTTAAAATAAAAACACAGTGCCTCCAAACCAAAATAACTGTTATTATAGCTGTTCAAATATGGAAAATAAAAGAACCATGAAAAATAAATGTTTTGATTGCAATGTTTTGTATACTGTATGTCCAAAATCTCTACACATGAAGTGGTGAAACGTCTCTAAATGTCCACACCCATGTACAGGTGAAACGTCTCTAAATGTCCACACACATGTACAGGTGAAACGTCTCTAAATGTCCACACACATGTACAGGTGAAACGTCTCTAAATGTCCACACACATGTACAGGTGAAAATGAACGTCTCTAATGTCCACACAATGTACAGTAACGTCTCGATGTCGAACACTGTAGTGACGTTTAAATGTCCACACCATGTACAGCTTGAAACGTCTAACGTCCCAACACCCATGTAACATGGTGAAACGTCTAATGTCCACACCCATGTACAGGATTGAAACGTCTTAACTGTCACACCCATTTACAGGTTGAAACGTCTAATAATGACAGTGAGTCCACACCCATGTAGAAACGTCTAACTGTCCACACCCATGTACAGGTGAAACGTCTCTAAATGTCCACACACATGTACAGGTGAAACGTCTCTAAATGTCCACACACATGTACAGGTGAAACGTCTAAATGTCCACACCCATGTACAGCTGAAACGTCTAACTGTCCACACCCATGTACAGGTGAAACGTCTAAATGTCCACACCAATGTACAGGTGAAACGTCTAACTGTCCACACCCATGTACAGGTGAAACGTCTCTAAATGTCCACACACGTACAGGTGAAACGTCTCAAAATGTCCACACACATGTACGGGTGAAGCCTCTCCACAGGCCTACAGCATCCAGAAATGAAACCCGGAACCTTCTTGTTGTGGGGCTATCCACTTTGCCCTCTCCTCTGTTTTTGGCGTTCAGAGTGTGTTGTGCAGGTGTTTTGAGTTTAAAAGAGGAAGACTACAAATGTTCTGAGGAAACCCCCCTCACTGAGCCAAACACAGCTGCAGCGTTAGCTTTAGCAACAAGACATTGGCATCTGGATGTTACGGAGCCCACAAAGTGACATTAGCAAAATTTTTAAAATAAGGTATTTCTGGAGCTCCTTAGAAAGTCAACTCAGGAGCGTGACTTTAAAACTCAGGAGCGCGACTTTAAAACTCAGGAGCGCGACTTTAAAACTCAGGAGCGCGACTTTAAAACTCAGGAGCGCGACTTTAAAACTCAGGAGCGCGACTTTAAAACTCGGGAGCGTGACTTCAAAACTCTGGAGTGCGAATTTCTAACTCAAGAGCTTGAGAAATACCTCTTATTTTTTAATTTTGCTAATGTCACTTTGTGGGTTCCGTAGGGTGTGATATTTGGTTAGCAACTTATTAAGCTTGGTTGTTGAGTATTTGTTGGTCCAAAATCCAGTAGGCTACATTTCCTGGTGGCTTTTGTCAAATAATTATTAGTTATAAAATACTTTCGGACACATGTTTTAACTTGCACCATGCAACTTTCACTTGTATTCCACATTATGGCATTAAATGTACCACGATACAACAAGAAGCAGCAACAAAATTCCACAAACAATACCTCATAATGACAATGACAACATGAAAGTAGGTTGTCAGAATGTTACATGTTAGCAAATGTATTAAAAATAATAAAATAAAATAAAAACATGAATGTTCACAGTGTTTGCCATGACACTCAAAATTTAACTCAGGTACGATTTTCCATTGATCATCCTTGAGATGCTTCTACAACTTCATTGGAGTCCTCCTGTGGTAAATTCAGTTGATTGGACATGATTTGGAAAAGCACACATCTATAAGGTCCCACAGTTAACAGTGATGTCAGAGCACAAAACAAGCCATGAAGTCCAAGGAATTGTTTCTAGACCTCCGAGACAATGTCTCGGAGGCATTGCTGGTTCCTCTGAGCACAGTGACCTCCATCATCTGAAAATGGAAAATGTTTGGAACCACCAAGACTCTTCCTAGAGCTGGGCCCGGCCAAACTGAGCAATCCGGGGCCTTAGACGGGGAGATGACCAAGAACCCGATGGTCACTGACAGATGTCCTGCATGTCTCTGTGGAGAGAGGAGAACCTTCCAGATGAACAACCATCTCTGCAGCACTCCATCAGGTCTAAGTCACCCCTCAGTTAAAGGCCAATGACTGAACAACTGAAGGACTCTCAGACCATGAGAAACTAAATGCTCTGGTCTGATGGAGCTCTTTGGCTTGAAGAGCAAGCGTCATGTCTGGAGGAAACCAGGCGCCGCTCATCACCTGGCCAGTACCATCCATACAGTGAAGCATGGTGGTGGCAACATCATGCTGTGGAGATGTTTTTCAGCAGTAGGAACTGGGAGACTAGTCGGGATCAACAGAAAAATGAATGCAGCAGTTACAGCAGTGCTTCTCAATTATTTTCTGTTAAGCCCCCCCCCCTGGGAAGAAGAAAACACTTCACACTTCACACTTCAGAAATATAGATCAACTTACAACAAAGAATAATTTTGTTCTAATGACTTTTGTTTGTCTCATTATCTTCGTCTCTCTTCGTCTTTCTTTTCATCCCTATTAAATATTTTTCCATGGTGTCTCTTGAGGGTTTGTTCAGCGCACTTCATAGCACGTGCTCTGCGCTGTGTGTGCGCATGCTCCGTGCAAAAAAAACGTAACCATAATACTCCCCTCGCTCAGTCTGACGATGACAGCGCCACTGCCACCCCGGATGTCACGATATTTATTTTAGAGACACGATTATCTTGAGAAATATCACGATTTTACGATTATTCACGATTATCAGCAAAAAGAAAGGAAACATTTATATAGTATTTTTTTATGTTTAAACTTGCAAATATTCCTGTGAGAGGAAAATTTGGTTTTATAACAATGAACAAAAAGATTCAGTTGTAGTCATCTGGACTCTGTTTTAGAAAAAACAAAACGTTTCAACTCTAATCCAAGAGTCAGAACTCCGGTTTTTATAATACTCTGTGAAAGCCCTGCCCACAGGGTGGGACCTCCTGCTAATGGCCCATTGAAACTTAACTGAGATGGGCCACTACATCCTATTGTGACCTGACTTTGGCTCCCTCCTCCTTGAGTGCCTGTTTAGCATCAGAATGCCTCGGGCGTCTCCAGGGTTTCAGCAGACCATTATAAACAACTGGAAAGATGAATTTTAAACCTCCATTACGATTTAATGAAGGATTCTCTTTTTTAACAAAGATTGCCTCCTTAACTCCTCTTTCAAACCATCTTTTCTCCTGCTCAGAATCTCCAGCTCACTGTCTTCAATAGAGTGGTTTGTGGCTTTGAGATGAAGATGCACAGCGCTCTGGGGTCCTGAATCTAAGTGTCTTCTATGCTGATACAGCCTCTTGTGTTGTGTGGCTGTTAATCCACACCAGGGGGTGCTGTGGATTAACATTGTTATTAAACCTTGAGCTAAACATCCTGTATAATGGGACTGTATAATAACCACCCAGGAATTGTATGTTGTTGTTATAGAAGCCGGTGGGTTAATCAAATCTGAAGAATCTAATCAGTAAAAATCCAGAGCTCAGCCATCTTTTATCCTGCAAGCTAAATGTGGATCAGACCGTCTGTCCAAAAGTCAATTGGGATTGGTTGACTCATGGAGCCTGGGGTTGGTCATTGTCTTTAATGGTTAATTTATTTTTTATCACAATAAGATATAGTCATAATAGCTATGTTTATTTCATATATTCATATTTCAAGTTTTATTTAATTATTAATGATTTTGTGGACGAAATAAGAGGGACAAATAACCCAATAATTACTTTATTAACCAAACAAGGCCAAAACATCTAGATTTTACATCTACAAGTTATCTCAAGTCCATGCAGATACTTGAATGTCAGATGTTTATTAGCTTCAAGGAGCTTATTTTTCAAAGACATTGGGCAACAATGTTATTTACCTGCATTGCTCATTGAGTTGGATTTTAAGATGTTGCACAATTTCACCGCACCAGGAAAATGTGACTCTGTCCATCCCTAATGTTTGATAGAGAAAATGTTTAGCCAAAAAATGTGATGCAATTTTTGAAACCCCCACTATCAATGAACACCGAGCTAGGAGTGCTGTCTGACCTGGTTCGTAGTTCTACTGGCTCACCACAAGTGGGTGTCCTTTCACCTTTGTTGTTCATCCTGTATACCAGTATGCTGCAGAGCCATTACGGTAACAGGTTCATTTTTAAATATGCCGATGACTCTGTCATTGTGAGCCTGCTCCAGGAGGGGGAGACCAGCCATGGGCCAATTGTACAAGACTTTGCTGACTGTGGAGCTGACTGTGTGGTATAAGCACCGCACCTGGGCATAATCATTGACTCTGGTCTTAACTTTGATGCCAACTGTGAGGAAGGGACACCAGCACCTGCACTGCCTCAGGAAACTGGCAACTTTTGGTGTGGACACTTATGTCTTTGGTTTAGTCTGCTTTCATTGAGTCCATCTTAGCCTTCTGCTTGTCATCTTGGTTTGGAAATGTGTCAGTGAAGAACAAAGGTGCACTTTCTCAGATTGTGAAATGGGCTGGCAAGCTGCTCGGAGGGTCACTACTACACATGGAGTCTATATATACCAGCCAGCTGCAGAGAATAAGCTCCAGTATAATGCAGGACTAGAGCCAGCCCCCTGAACGCTCTGTTTCAGGACCTTCCACCGGGGTAAAGACTGGTCGTGCCAAAATGCAGGATCAAAAGCTATAGACATTTTCATCCCAGCGGTCATTGTCCTCTTAAACAAGCTCACCAATTAATGTATTAATCTATTATGTCTGTTTTTTATACTGTGTACATGTATGTTTGATGTCTCTTAATCACTGCACAATTATTGACACATATGAATGATAGTTTGTTAGTTGATACTTTCCCTGTGAATTGGGATCGTACTATTATTTTTTTCTCCCAATTGTTTCTGCAATAATTAATGCCAACTTATTTTCAGTACAATGATACGACTGGCCTAAGTGTTGAGGGTGAGGTCAGTGACCATGAGGTCAGGCAGTAACAGAGATGTGAGAATATCATGGCATGTAGATATAACAGAGCAGCTTAATGAGACAACTCCTTCCTGATAAAACGAAAACAGCTCAAGTTTGGTTTAACCTTCCAAACACTCTTCACCTGGCGCAGAAACTTTGGATTTTATCAATCGTGACTCATAAATATTTTCTGAAATTATTTCATCATTTGAGCATACATTGAAGAGCTATCTGAAGAACATGCTCTGATTGAAACAAATAGCAACAGTTTTCTTAACATTTAGGGTTAAGGCTTGACTTCCTGCTTCCGAAGAGTGCAGACGCTTTCCTGCTCGCTATAGCTGCTTTCCTTATTTATTTTGCTTTTTAACCAGTTTATGTCTTGCAAAAAAATTTTATTATGACTTTTTTTAAGTAAACCAAGGATTTTAAGAGCATTTTTAGAGTTTTAATTAACAAATCTGACGAACCAGCGACATGTCCCTGAGAAGAGAAACAAACTCTTGTGAACGCTGTTGGAAATATCAACAAGAAATTCATAAGCTACAAGCACGGATATTTGCTTTGAGCTTGATAAAATGGAAATCAAAACATTCATAAGTGGACCTCTTCCAAACATCGACAGGAAGATAAACAAGTTTAGCCGGCTGCTTCAGCTGAACACATGGTTGTCCAAAGAGTGTGCAACAAGAGGATTGCACTACATTGAGAACTTCTATTCTAGAAACGAGAGGACCTGTTTAAGAGAAATGGCCCACACCTCTGCAGAGGTGGAGTGAGGGTGCTGACAGAGAACCTGCTCCACGCTCTGAGGCATTGGACTGGGCCTGGACAGGGTCCTGAGCAGCATAGTTAGAGAAGGAAGCAATCAGAATCAGAAAGTTTATTGCCATTGTCAATGAACAAAATTCACAAACATAGGAACTTGTCTCGGCCTTAAGGTGCAACATAGAACACTGAGCAATAATAAAACAACATATATATATATGAGAACCAGGAAGTACGATCACATTAGTCCTGTGCTCAGGTCTCTGCACTGCCCCTGTGGCTCAGAGAATAGACTTCAAAGCAGCTCTGCTTGTATACAAGTTCTCCATGGCCTAGCACAAAAGTACATGTTAGTGCCATATGAACCATCTCGGACTCTGAGGACCTCAGGGACCGGCCTCCTGCTGGTGCCCAGAGTCAGGACTAAACATGGGGAAATCTGCGTTTCAGTTTTATGCAGCTAAAATCTGGAACAGTCTTCCTGAGGATGTGAGACAGGCCGCTACTCTGGCAATGTTCAAATCTAAACTAAAAACTGTTTTGTTTGGCTGTGCATGACTGAAATGCTTTACTTTGCACTCTTCTCATTTATGTCTTAAACTATATGACGGATAGCCTGAAAATGCCACCTTAAAAAAATTTTAAATTACATTTTTGTGATTTATTTCATGTCTTTGTGATTTTAATGCACTTTTTTCCTCTTTTGTGAAGTACTTTGAATTGCCTTGTGTACAAATTTGTGCTCTACAAATAAACTTGCCTTGCCTTAAGCAGGATCGCTTAAGCCAGGTGGAGATGTTCAGCAGAGCCTGTTTCAACTGCTGCTGAAACGACAGCTTAGTCCTAACCTTTTGTTGTGGTTGTTGGGTGCCAGGGGATCCAGGCCTAATGCGCTTCAGTGTCCAGATTGTCCTAATATAGTCCAACTTAAATTGAAATCTTGATTAAAGAAACATTTCCAGCAGATGCTCCCAGACAAATAAAGCATATGAAAAAAGAGTGATGGGCTAAATATCTGTTAAACAACCCAACATACAAACGAGAAGAAAGACAAGAGATTTAATCAATATTTCATGAGGAGGGCGAAAGGAAGCTCCAGTAACAAACGGCGAGCACGGCCTGCTCCGTGCGTCCTGAAGTCTCTACCACTCGCCTCCTCTATTTATTGAAATTAGGAATGCCTACACCCTATCTACTCCACTGTTGCTCTACATCAGGGGTGTCCAAACTTTTTCCACCGAGGGCCGCATTTTGAAACTTACACGGAGCAGAGGGCCACAGACAACCCGACAATTAAGTGAACCATTCAAAATGTTGCATTTGACACAGTTTCGATGCACCTCCACACCTTTATTAAGACTTAGAACAATAATATTAGGTTGGTATAACATACTTTTTTTTATACATTTTTCCAATTTTACAGTAAAAATAACTATAACAGGAACTTAGCAGGAAGCCTGAGGGCCAACAAAAATTGGTCTGAGGGCCGCATTTGGCCCCAGGGCCATAGTTTGAATACCTGTGCTCTAAAGGGAGGGAAGCACACAGCAACAGTGGAAAAATACAGATACATGAATCAGTAGTTTTGTGCAACAATAGTTTCAATGATCATGCGGCGTGGCCTTCTGTTATCTCTGGTTCGCCGGTTTTCGCTACAGCTCTACTTTGTCGCACTCTCCTCTGCAAAAGTCTCATAAGCACATGATTAAAGGGCACATAGTGAAATGTATTAAGGCACACAATGAATGATAGTGAGATAAAGTATGTACATTTATTCCAACAAAGGGGAAAAGTGGATGAATGGCACAAGTGAAGAATGCTGGAGAAAAGTAGAAGTAGTAGTTTTTGGCAGACACATGTATCATCCACATAGAGCTGGCAGTTTATGTATGTAGCAAACAACAGTGGTCCTAATACGGAACTTTGTGGCACCCCCATTTTATTAGGGTAGAGACTAGATTTTACCTTGACGCTTTGCTGTCTGCCCTCAAGATACGTCTGGAAGGTCGTTTATGCATGTCTTAAGTTTTGACTTAAGACATGCATAAACGTACAGAAAAGGACTTTTCAGTCCAGTTCAACAATGTACTGGAGTAGAAAGTACAGGTTCTTGCTCTCAAATGTAGTGAAGTAAAAGTACTTTCCACCACTTAGGACATGATATAATAATGAAACACAAATATAGTCCTAAGTAGCACCTAAAAACTAATCGTATGTGCTTCACCGTTTGACCTCCTGAAATCTTTGGTCCTGGTGCATTGTGGGAAGACTCATTCAATCCTGTATTCTATGTAATTCTATATATTTAGTTTTACAGATTGAGGTATATATTAAAAAAGATCCTCACTAACATAATTTGATGTTATTTGTCAGAGTACTCTCATTCATTCATTGGTTCCTTTTGGGAGGCCGTTATAATACCCTGCCTTGGCTCGTAGGGTACGTTTAGGGCACATTATCGGGTGTACTTTTAGTGGTCTCTGTCTCCTCTGAGGTGAGTGTCCATGAACTGCTGCATCTTTGTCCAGGCGTCCTCCTGAGCCGCCGCGTGAGGGGCAAGATTGCCGCCCCACAGAGTGAACACTAGAACAAAAACAATTCAATTCAGAATCAAGTGAATTACCCAAACGAGTAATTATGTTTGTGACAGCAAAAGTAGGATGTCCACCTCAATCAGTTGTAAAAAAGATGCACTATGTAACTATTCTGATGCTTGCCTTCATAGAGATGCTAATGCTGTGATAGAAATGTTCCAGAGTATGGCTTTACATGTCTTCTTAAAGTTATTCAAATACAGTTGTTTTTACTGCTCAATAAACCATGGAAAAACATACATTCTTAATGTAAGCAGGCTCGCCTCTTTACAGATCCTAACTCTAGACTCGTCACCTGGAGTTATTACATTTAATGCCATAGTTTGGAACTTTGGTGAAGAAACAACATCTCTGTGGAGAAAGCACGAGGCAGACCCTTCAGAAAATCTCACATAGTTCACATAGAAACAGCAAAATCCATAATACTTCTCACTGAATGAAAACTTTTAAAATATTTGTTATTATGGTATGTCTGGAATACGGTCACTTAATCACTGGGACTAAAACCAGAATAAAGGAACTAAACCTGGACTAGAAACAGACTACACCAGGACTAACCCGGGACCAAATGCAGCTCACGTTACCACATGCTGTGGCCTGTTACTCTGTCATGGCTTTAAACTCTTAATGTGTGAATTAAATAGGAAGAATGAATGTGACATTTACTTTCAGAAACAGAAATCCCCGTCTCTGTTGTGCTCCAGAGGCACCAGCGGAGATAGACTCACGTTTCTTTGGCTTGACGCTCCACAGGGATATTCTGGCGTTGGGAGAATATGGAGGTTCGATGAGGTGCCCAGCCCCGGGGTACGAGAGGCGAGTGAACAAGTGGCCTTTACCGCAGGCTTTTAGAGTCTTCTCCAACTGAAGAATAGCAAAAAATACTGACAGATCAAACAAAATAAAGACCACCTCACACACGAGGAAACATCGCCATTTTACAATTATTAATAATTATTAAGACGATGACCAAACAACCGTGACATTCTTAATACTTAAAGCTAAAGGTGAACCGTGTAACTTCTCTGGTGGCATGGTTTGTGGTATGTCACATGGTTGTTTCCATGGAGATGTTAATGCCAGGAATGTTACAGTATGGCATTAAATGTATCTAGCATTTATTTCCCTACAGAGGTTTCTATTGGAACTTGTAACTGTGTCGTCTCGTCTCGTCACTGTAACTCGTCTTCATGAAAATAAAGAAGTCAGCAAAGCAATAACATCTCCAATGAAACAATATGAATCAGTGCAATGTGATGACGTGCTGGTCTGATGAGACTGAAATTAAATTTTTTGGCCAAAAAGCTGTGTTGTGTAAAACTAACAGGGCACATGACTCTGAACACACCATCCCATCAGGCTGTGGAGCTGCTTTTCTTCAGCAGGGACAGAGAAGCTGCTCAGAAAATCTGTTGGTGTCTGCAAAATACTTGAGACTGGGGCGGAGGTTCGCCTTCATCAGGACAACGACCCTAAACATAAAGCCAGAGCTACAATGGAATTGTTTAAAACCAAACAAATGAATGTGTTAAAAGGGTTCAGTCAAAGTTCAGACCTAAATCAGATTGAGAATCTATGGCAAGATCTGAAAAATGCTGTTCACAATCGCTCTCCCTCAAATCTGACTGAGCTTGAGCTGTTTTGCACAGAAGAATGGGCAAAAATGCCAAACCCCAAAAAATGCCAATCCAATTTATTTACAGTATTTAAACACCCTTGCATGTTCTCCAAGAGAAATTATAACGGGGTCTGAAATGTTCATCGTAGGTGCATTTCCATTGTGAGAGACAGAAAATCCGGAAACCCCATTCTTTGATTTTTTAAACAATTTATCTGTATGTTATTGCTGCAAATAAGTATTTTAACACCTGAGAAAATCAATGTTAATATTTGGTACGCAATCTGTTTACAATTACAGAGGTTCTTGACCAGGTTTGAACCCAGCAGGGATTCTTTAGATCTGTCAGGTTTCGGGGCTGATGCAGAGCAACACAGAGTTTCAGCTCCCTCCAAAGATTTTCTATTGGATTTAGGTCTGGAGACTGGCAAGGCCACTCCAGAACCTTGATATGCTTCTCACAGAGCCACTCCTTGGTTATTCTGGCTGTGTGTTTCGGGTCATTGTCATGTTGGAAGACCCAGCCACGACCCATCTTCAAAGCTCTGACTGAGGGAAGGAGTTTGTTACCAAAAGCCTCGCAATACATGGCCCCATTCATTCTCTCCTTAATACACTGCAGTAGTCTTGTCCCCTGTGCAGAAAAGCACCCCCAAATCATGACGTTTCCATCCTCATGCTTCACAGTAGGGATGGTGTTCTTGAGATGGTAATCATTCTTCTTCATCCTCCAAACACGAGTGGAGTTTATACCAAAAAGTTCTATTTTGGTCTCATCTGACCACACGACTTTCTCCCATGACTCCTTTGGATCATCCAGATGGTCATTTGCAAACTTCAGATGGGCCTGGACAGGGGAACCTTCTGTGCGAGGCATGATTTTAAACTATGACGGCGTAATGTATTACCGATAGTAAGCTTTGAAATTGTGGTCCCAGCTCTCTTCAGGTCATTGACCAGCTCCTTCCGTGTAGTTCTGGGTTGAATCCTCACGTTTCTTATCATCATCAATACCCCACGAGGTGAGATCTTGCATGGAGCCCAAGTCATCTTTACCCTCTTCTATTTCGCCAACAATTGCTCCAACAGTTGATCTTTTTTCACCTAGCTGCTAGCTAATTACCTTGTATTACTTTCCAGCCTTGTGAAGGTCTACAATTTTGTCTCTGGTGTCTTCTGACAGCTCTTTGGTCTTGCGCATGGTAGTAGTTGGAGTCTGACTGATTGTGGGGTGGACAGGGGTCTTTATGCAGCTAACGAGCTCAAACAGGTGCTACTAATTTAGATTTATAAGTGGAGTAGAGGTGGACTTTTAAAAGGCAGACTAATAGGTCTTTGAGGGCCAGAATTCTTGCTGATTGGCAGGTGTTCAAATAATTATTTGCAGCAAAAACATTGAAATAAATCTTTTTAAAATCATGCAATGTGATTTACGGATTTTTTTAAATTTAGATTCTTTCTCGCACAATGGAAATGCACCTACAATGAAAATTTCAGGCCCCTCCATAATTTCTAAGTGGCAGAACTTGCAACATTGCAGGGAGTTCAAATACTTCATTTCCTCATGGTAAATTTGTGGTCGTGACGTGACAAAATACTAATCCAAGCCGCTATTAGAAAACTAAACGCATATTAAAGTCTAACTTGAAACAAAGCTTCAGACAGAGCAGTACCCCCAGTTAGCTTCACATCAAAATGATCTCCGGACGAAGGAAAACAGCTTTGTTCAAAACTCTGGAACAGGTTAAAATCACCAAACTGCCACTATAATATAAAGGGCTGAAGGGAAATAGGAGTCACATAGGCATGTGTGCAACTGGCTCTGCACAGAGGGGCAGTTGGCTGTGATATTTTTACATTTGCTAGCTCAAGGTTAAGGTCAGTACTTCCGGTCTAATTCATTTCAAGTCAGTCTAAAAAGAATCAATACTATAAGATCAGGCAGTGAACAGCGAGTTTTGGTCGATGTCCCTGACAACCTGTGGAAGACTACAAAATGGGTGAATACTTCACCAAAGGACACTTGGGTGTTCAAAAATGGAAGTGTTTCTGCCTCAGTGTTAAAGCTAACGCATAAGAATTCAAAAATAAATAACCCAACTGAGGTTCTGCATGTGAGGTTCCACATGCAGGACAGTACAATCGTATGTGCAGAGACTGTATATACAGTCTTTGGGTATGCGCAAAACAGATGAACAGGGTTCTAAATTAATTGAATTTGAATGTATATTTATTTGGTCGGGACAGTGCATGTTAATGAACATACATGAAACACCGGATTGGGTGTGTCTTTTGTCACTCTACAGCATGTTATTGTTGAATTGTACTAACATAATAGTGTAGTAGTCCCTGTCCCTGTCTTTATTCATCGTGTTGTCCAGCTGTACATAGTTTGTGTAAATAGTCTGTGTTTATTTTATTTGATGTAATGTCAACCTGCGAGGGGATTGGCAGATGGAAATTAGCCCAAGGCTGTAATCATATTTATATTTGTTGTTTAATAAATATTCATGAATATGCATTGTCCCCCCTTTTTTGCTCCAAATTTATAAAATAGAAGTTACGCAGTGCACCTTTAACTTGCCTGGATAATTTATAACCCCATGGACAATAGTAGTGGTCATGGACATGATCATATCATGAGTTTTAGCTCTCACCAGGTCTGCGCTCTCTGCACTGCTGGAACTTGTATCATCTTCACCCACAATGAACATGACTGGACAAGGGATCTCCTCCATCTTCAAATTAAAGCAGGAAATAATAAAACAGTAACGAAATCAGTAAAATAGACTGATAGCTACAGAATAAATTCATAAAAAGCACTTACTACCTTGACTAGGTATGGTGGTGGTACATTTTCCGGGTGTGAGACATCTCTGAAAATGACATGGCCCTCAGAGTTGAATCTCCAAAATTGGTTACTAAAAGAGGGAAGAAAAGTGGTTGGTTATTTCATCGCCTGGCTCTCAAAAATAAAAATAAAGTAAACTGTTGAAGTTTCAATATTACTTTCTTATTTTTGACCAATGTTAATATTAAATTGATTACAAATTTTCAGTTCTTCCTAGACACAGATATTATTACTTATGTTATGGCCCCCTTAATATGGCCCTCCTCAGTAGCTTTATGCAATTTACAAACATTGTTTTGAATAGATAATAAATATATGAATGACATTAAGGACAAACTTATTGAAATATGGCAGAAATCCATAAAAAACATAAAGAGGTGCATACTTTAAAGGCAACAGTGAGTAATACAGTAATTAATTTACACTTTAAAGGGTTCCGTCCTTCCCTCATCATCACAGAGTGGAGAGGTACTGCCCACTGGTCCGTTAATGCAAATCAAACAAGATGGCTTTAGAGAAAAATACATAGAAATAGGTCATTTTCAGGAAAACAGCAGCAAAATCAGTCCTGGTTCCTGTCCTGAGTGTTAGAAACAAATGAATAATAATATAATGTAAAACAACTGATCCCCCACCGTCTGTGATTTACCTTGACTCCAGATAAAGTGGACGTTCTTAGAGTCAGATAAACTCCATAAGAGAGGCCTATGATCCCCACTCTGTCCCCACAAATCTGATCGTGGTCCTGAAGGAACTGAAACGCCGCCTGTAGAACATAGCAAAAAAATAATAATATATTTTTTGTATTATTATTATTTTTTTTTAGTTTTACAATTATATTTCACATAAAAATAACACTAAGAAACAAAACAGGACCAGAGAGAAAACAAAGGACAAAATTCAAAACAAGCAGACATTCAACGGGAAAATTATGGCACACATGAACACAGGTAAACATCCCATTCAGTCAATCGTTCTTCGAATTTGTCTATTTTCAATTTCAGTCAGAATGTGATTTTTTTCCATTTTGCGAATGTCCAATGTAATGTCTGTCGTTGATTGTCGGTGCCATTTGTGTCATCCATTTTGTGAGGGCCTTATTTGCTGCTGCCAGGAAAATGTGCCAGAGGTAACTGTTTATTGTGTCCATTATGAAGCCAAAGTCCATAGCTTCCTCGAGGACGTTTGAAAATAGACCCGACCAGTGGTTACAAGAAAAAGGTGATAGACTGTTTACAAAAGCTTGAAAAAGAGGAGGTGATAAACCGACGTCTGTATTACAGACTGTATCCTGGGGAAGCTATTCCATGCATTTATGGCCTTCCTAAAATTCACAAAGAGAATGTTCCACTCAGACCCATTGTGTGCAGCACAGACTCCATCACATACAATGTGGCCAAGCATTTAACAACCATCTTGGCACCATTGGTGGGGAACTCGGAACATCATGTGGAAAACAGACATACTTTTGTGGACAAAGTGAAACATCTCCAATTAACCCAGATGACCTGATGGTTTCTTATGATGTTGTGTCCCTCTTCACCTGTATCCCGACCTCTGAGGCAGTAGCAGCAATTAGGACGAGACTGCAGGAAGACGCCACCTTACAGGAAAGGACCAAACTGACACCTGAACACATCTGCAAACTACTAGACATCTGCCTTAACACCACATACTTTCAATTCCGAGGACATTTTTACAGACAGATCAACGGCTGTGCCATGGGCTCGCCTGTCTCTCCCATAGTGGCCAACTTGTACCAGGAGCATTTTGAGAAGAAGGCACTGACTTCCTTTTGTTCTGGATGGACGTGGATGACACATTTGTGACAATCGGGAAACAAGAGCTGGAAGCCTTCTTAGAGCACATCAATGCAGTGGACCAGGTTTGTATCAGGGTTACAAGAGAAAATGCAAAGGAGAACCGCTTAGCCTTTCTAGATTGTTCCACTATCAGAGGGGAGTATGGGAAGCTCCAGATGGAAGTATATAGGAAACCCACACACACGGATCAGTACCTGCTCTTTCGCTCTAACCACCCACTACAGCATAAGCTCGGAGTGATCAGAACACTACAACACAGAGCATAAGAGGTGCCCACCAGCTCAGAGGGCAAGAGGAAAGAGGAAAAACACGTCTGGAATTCTTCCTCAGCCTGTGGATACCTGACTTGGGCTCTTAACAAAGTGAAGAGAACCAAAAAGCAGTACAAAAGGGAAAAAAGGGAAACAGAATCAAGAAGAAAGGGAGACATAAGGGACGGAAAAACTGCGAAGATTTTTTTGACAGCACAAAGTCCCTGTTTATTTTAAACCAGGCAACATTTTAAGACAAAAACTGCTTCACCCTAAGGACAAGATGCCTACACAAAAACAGAGCAATGTAGTGTATTCTATCCAATGCCTTGAAGAAAGATGTAAAGAGCAGTACATAGGTGAAACTAAACAGCCACTTCACAAGAGGCTTTATCAGCATAAAAGACACTCGAGTTCAGGACCCCAGAGCGCCGTGCATCTTCATCTTGAAGCCACAAACCACTCTATTGAAGACAGTGAGGTGGAGATTCTGAGCAGGGAGAAAAGATGGTTTGAAAGAGGAGTTAAGGATGCAATCTTTGTTAAAAAAGAGAATCCTTCCTTAAACTGTAATGGTTAAACCAACTGTAATGGTTTAAGGAGAATATTGTTTATAATAGTTTGTTGGAACCCTGGAGATGCCTGGGGCAATCTGATGCTAATCAGGTACTCAGTGAGGAGGGATTGAAAGTCAGTGTACAATAGGATGTAGAGGGCCCATCTCAGGGCTGTTAGTAAAACAAATGGATTAGTCTCAAGTGAAACCAACCCCCCACGTAAATGTTACAGGAGGGGTTCAAAGGGCTACAGTGGTCGTTTCTTTATTTCATTTCTTTATTATAACAACATTTTTCCATTTGTAAATATCTATAAAAGTCCAGTTTCTCCAAGTCAAAGGATTCTTTATATCCTTATCAAAGCTTTTCATGTGATTATCTGTTATAATCTGGTGAAACACCTTTATACCTTTCAATCTCAAATCTGTGCGGTTAAATGTAAAACTTTGATCATAAACCAACCAGTTTAAGATTTTAACATGCTTGTTTAAGTTACATGTTTTGATTAGGTCTTTCCAAGTTGCAAGCACAGATTTTACCCAAGGATTCTCCAGTCTCCCAAAATGACTCAGCTGTTTGTCATCTGCCAGTAAGGCCTGTACAGGAACCCACGACACAACATTAATCTCAATACTTTGTCCATTGAGCTTCATTTTCTGGGTCCCACCAGCACGGTAACGCTCTGATTTGAGCTGAAATAAAGTAATTTTTCAGACAAGGCAAACCCCAAACTCCTGAGCTGAGCTTTTTTAAGTGCCCAGTTAAAAGTTGGCTGTTCTAAAAGAAGGAACTGCAAAATATTCCTACTGTGAAATATCTCACCTTGAAATATGTCTTCCCAACATTGATGGCGTTTAGCGGCCCGGGCAGATCCTTGTGTCCAAAGTACGCGAGAGCGAAGCTAGCGTAGCCTCTGGATGCCAACAGAGCTGAGCGGTACTCCACCAAACCGCCGCCCATTCCCCAAATGTCTAAAATGGCCGGGAATGGACCTGGACCTGCAGAGAGAATATACACAATTTAATCACTATTTGAATTTTATATTTTTTCTTACAGCCAATATTTAATGTTTCAAACATCATATTCTGCTGTTGGAAGTTAAACAGACACCAAATAGTCTCTCAAATGTGCAAATTGTGCATTAACCAGCAGCAGCTTACGCACAGGCTTTAAAGTGAAGATGCATTTTAGTGCCCCTTTCCGTGTGTGCAAACTCCACACAGAAAAGCCCCGGACCAAGAGTTGAGCTCTACTTTGAGTCGGCCTGGTAATAAGGAGCATGATGAGGCTGTTGAGCCCTGGGCGCCTGCCCGGCTCCAAAAACCACCACTGCCCTTCTATTTAGTAATAGCTGGTAACAGTTGTTCAGTAGTAGTAGCAGAAACAGTTCAGCAGTTCAGTACAAGTAGAATAAAATAAATAATGTACTTTTACATTTAACTGGTGTAAATTATTAATTTACACAGGCTATTGTATGTAACATTTGTGTATGTTCACCTGGAGGTAGGAATAAGGTACCTACGAGTCCGTTTTGCCGGATCTCGTACCTCTTGACTCCTGGAGCCATGTACCAGCGTTCAGTGGAGACGGAGGCCAGCTCTGACCCTCTGTCCTCTGGAGAGACGTGTCCTCCCAAAACAGACACATTAAACACATATGGAGTTTGCATGTTCCTCTTCCTCAGTCTGTGGAGAAACAAAATAATACCAGACATCAGTAAAAGTTTCTTGTTGAGTTTATGCGGAAAAAAATTTGAGGTGGTCACTCTAACTCCATGGAGACGAGAAGGTTATGCATTGCACCCTTAAAGCGAGGGGTGGGCCATACTTACATAAGAGATTCCCACTTAAAATGAGTATCTAGTTTTGATACTCGTTTTAGTATAAATTCGTATCTGGGCATCCATATTTTTGACTCTAACCCTGATATATCCATGATTACAGCGGATTTGTCAATAGTTGTTTTCTTCACCTGCCTCAGTCCTTCTCTTCCTCCTGGAGCCGGCTGCAGAGCCCAGAACAGCCCCATCGGTTCACAGCCAACGAACGAGCCCCCGATCGAAGCATCTCTGCACACTGAGGAGGAGACAGGGAGGAAAGGTCTATATAATGTAATTCTCTAGTAGGTGTCAGGGAAAACTTAGGGCTATAATGATGAATCAACTAATCGTAACTAGTCAAATATAGTAATCAAACAATAGTTTCATTTTTTGCTATACATACTCTACAACACAAAAAAATACCCTTTATAACAGACAAGAAAGTTAAAATGTCTAAAAAGAACAATGTTTTCAGATTTGTATCAGTAATACACTTTATTTGTAAATGTTCAAATGTTCAGTCACCATATGTCAACCTTTATTTGGTTGAGAACGTATTTAAAATTCTCAGTCTACAATAGAAATAATTGTTTGACTAATTGTCAATTTAACCAATTGGTTGACTTGCTGACTACTAAAATAATCATTAGTTGCAGCCCTTCGAAAAAATATAAAACTGTTTTCTTAGAGCCTAAATCACAATTTATTTGTAATAACTATTAATTAGCACAGTAGATTTATATTGAATTAAAGTAACTAAAGCCATCTGCTACTTCTGCAAGTCAACTCTTCAAAGGGATTGGTTTATTCCACCTGCAAATCACTCAGAGGCTGATCAATAGGAGGATACATAAAGCTGCATTAAACAGAGGCACTAAATCACAATGACCATATTACCAAAAACAAGAGCATTTTAACACAAGGATCAGATCATGATTAAATTTTTTGTGCCCAGTCCTATTCCCAAGTCTAAACAGACGGAGTATGTGTTTTACTGTCATGGAAAATTATGGCTGAGAAAGATTTTACAAAATCTATGTGAAAAATACATCACATCTACAGTGAGGGAAATAAGTATTTGGTTTGAGCGCGTTAGCTGCATAAAGACCTTTGTCCACCCCACAATCAGTCAGACTCCAACTACTACCATGGGCAAGGCCAAAGTGCTGTCAAAAGATACAGAGACAAAATTGTAGACCTTCACAAGGCTGGAAAGGGCTACGGGGCAATTGGCATGCAGCTAGGTGAAATAAGATCAACTGTTGGCAATTGTCGAAAAAGATTCAGTTGTAGTCATCTGGACTCGAAACGAAACGTTTCAACTCTCATCCAGGGCGGGACCTCCTGCTAATGGCCCATTGAAACTGGGATGGGCCTATTGTTCTATTGTTCCCTGCCTCACCTTGAGGGCCTATTTAGCATCCGAATGCCCCGGGCGTCTCCAGGGTTTCAGCAGACCATTATAAAAAACTGGAAGGTTGAATCTTAAACCTCCATTATGATTTAATGAAGGATTCACTTTGTGGCTTTGAGATGAAGATGTACAGCACTTTGGGGTCCTGAACTTGCGTGTCTTCTGTGTTGATAAAGCCTCTTGTGAAGTGGCTGTTTAGTCTCACCAATGTAACGCTCTTTACAACTTTCTTCACTGCATTGGATAGAATACACTACATTGCTCTGTTTTTGTGTCGGCAATGCCGACAATGGACCCCAAAGCGCTGTACATCTTCATCTCAAAGCCAAGATTCAACCTTCCAGTTGTTTATAATGGTCTGCTGAAACCCTGGAGACGCCCGGGGCATTCGGATGCTAAATAGGCACTCAAGGTGAGGCAGGGAACAATAGAACAATAGCCCAGGTCCCAGTTTCAGATGGGCCCATTAGCCAGGAGTCCCGCCTGTGGGCAGGGCTCTCACAGAGTACGATAAAAACAGGAGTTCTCAGACTTGTTTCACTGATTGAGAATGACTCTTGGATGAGAGCTGGAAACGTTTCGTTTTTTTTCTAAAACAGAGTCCAGATGACTACAACTGAATCTTTTTCGACAATGAACACTCCTGGACGAATGAGGGATTACAACCAGCATGTTGGCAATTGTTATAACAATGGAATAGAACTAAAGATGACTATCCTCGTGGGATATCAATGATGATAAGAAACGTGAGGAATCAGCCAGAACTACACAAGAGGAGCTGGTCAACTGACCAGAAGAGAGCTGGGACCACAATTACTACGCTGCCCATGGTTTAAAATCATGCATCGCACAGTAAGGTACCTGCCTCAAGTCAGCACATGTCCAGGCCCACCTGAAGCTTGCCAATGACCATCTGAATAGATGTCAGAGGAATCATGGGGAAAGTCGTGTGGTCAGATGAGACCAAAAAATACTTTTTGGTATAAACTCCGCTCGCTTGTTTGGAGGAAGGAGAAGAATGAGTACCATCCCAAGAACAACCATCCCTACTATGAAGCATGGGGGTGGAAACATATGCTTTGGGGTTGGTTTTCTGCACAGGGGACAAGAATACTGCAGTGTATTAGGCAGAGAACGAATGGGGCCATGTATTGCGAGATATTGGGCAACAAAACTCCATTCGGGCCTCAGTCGAGAACATGAGATGGGTCATGGCTGGGTTCTTCAACAGACAATGACCCGAAGCCACACAGCCAGAATAAACCCAAAGGAGTAGAAGTATATCAAAGATTCTAGAGTGGTCTAGCCAGTCTCCAGAACCTAAATCCAATAAAAAAGAAATCACTGAAAGGGAACTAGCCCCTGAAACCCGAAAGACGTAGAGAAGATCTGTGTGGAGGTGTGGCCCAAAATCCCTATAGCAGTGTGTGCAAAACCTGGTCAAGAACATACAGAGAATGTTTGACCTCTGTAATTGTAATCAAAGGCTTCAGTACCAAATATTAACACTGATTTTCTCAGGTGTTCAAAATACTATTATTTGCAGCATAACATACAAATAAATTGTTTTAAAACATTTATTTTTTCATTTTGTTCTTCACACTGGAAATGCACCATACGGTTAAAATTGACTTGCAAAACTTGTTCAAATACTTACTTTGATCACTGTATACGTCTTCCTACCTCCATTGAACAGAAGTCAATTAAAGTTATTATTAGTATTTGTTTCTAAAGAGTGCAGCCTGTGATTTATTTCCATATCTATCTAAGCATTTGAATCAAACATTTACAGCAAATGTAAATATGAATACTTTACCATTAGTTAGTTATATACAATAAGTGACTACGACCAAAGTGACAAATGTAGCATGTGAGTTCAGTTTGTTCAAACTAGTTCAATTAAAGGCATTTGAATATTTTCTGAACAAACTGTGCTCTACAAAAAAGCAATGAAATCATACTCACAGTTGACAGTGCCTTCTGGATCTGTGTTGTAGTGCGCATAGGACTGCCACAGATCTCCATCCTCACAGTACAGCTGAGTGCACAGGGTCAACAGGAGCAAGAGGGGCAGGAAACGGGCTTTAATCGAGATCTTTTCATCGATGAGCGCCCTGCAGGGGTCAGCGGTCAGCAGAGGACCAGGTCTGAGGCTGCTGTTCCAGCGAACCCTCACCAAAGCACCTGAGAAACATTATCATAGGTATGTAACATGTATGTAAAATTATATCATGATAGTATACATACAGAGTGATTTTATATACTGTGTATGTATGTGTGTATGTATGTGTGTATATATATATATACTATATATATATATAGATATAGGGTATATTTAATAATATATATATATATATATATATATATATATATATATATATATATATAATGTTTTATTACATTTGGATCAATTACTTATGCTCAGGGCTGATATTACTTCAACTTGGTTTTCAACAGAATTATAGGGCTGCAACTAACTATTATTTGGCAACCGGATTAATCTGGAAACAAATTAATATTATTATAATATTAATCCTTTGATTGTGAAAGGACGAGGAAGGACAAAGGTGAATATGAGATTTTACAAAATTTGATCCAGGTGAAACTAAAGTGAGGGCATAATGGTAAAATGTAATTAGTAAAAACAATTTTTTAAATTTATTTTTGTCATCAAGAAACCCTTTACGTTGCTCATTTAAAATGTCCTACATGTCTGGAGATCTAAACAACAAAGTAGCCAGAATAAATTATGACAAGACCATAAGTAGTAGTAGCTTGGGACATTGCCAAGTCACCATGGAGATTGTTTAATCTGTTTTTCACTGTCGCCCCTTGAGGCAACTGGTGTTGTGATTTTGGGCGTTACAGAAATGAATTGAATTGAATTCTCTCAAATAAATGAATTACAATTTGCTGACATTATTAACTTGATATATTGTAATTCAAAGTTGACTAACTGTCGAACCCTAACAAAACATAACAACAAAACATAACAATTGGCAGTCTTACCCAGAGAGTGGTGCAGCTTTGTAAATCTTGAGTGGACATGTAGCCATGGGGTCATCTTGTCCGACTCTCCTTTTGGCCACACTTCAGTGTAAACACTGCAACCGTTTCTGTACCTCTTGAACAAAATGACACAAAGGTGACATAGCAAAAAAGGTTTTTTGGCCTGTAGAACATTAAGCCTAACACACGGCGGTAGCAAAATATTGCAAACGTGAACTTTGACCTAAACAGGACAAGACTGGTCAGAACTGATGAGCCTGATGACGGTGGTGTCATGCGCAAACTTGATCAGTTTCACGGAGTTGTGAGAGAGGGAGAAGAGCAGAGGAGAAAGTACACAGCCTTGTGGATTTCCTGTCCTGATGTTACAAATGTTCTATTTTTTGGCTATTATGTTATGTACTGTGACTTAATTTTTTGCGTGGGTTGGGCCTAACAACTTCACATTCATTTAAAGCAATTTCAACAAACTGAACAAAACCCCCCAAAACAAGTTAGTTAGTTATATTTGGAAGAAATACAGGCATTTTGCTTTATCATTACATCATTGGCATCCGTTATTACATTATCAATGTAAATGTCTCTTGTCAGGCCAACAATTATGTATTAACTCAGTTGCTACAAGGTCCACTATAACTTTTCTGGTTTAGGGTATTTGACCTGCTTGTCTCCATGGAGATGTCATTGCTTTGACCGGAATGTTCCACAGTATGACATAAAACTGCTTTTCTCTCTTCATGGCATGTTTTGGAACCTATGTATAGACCAGTTAATCAGAATCAGAATCAGAATCAGAAAAGGTTTATTGTCAATGAACAAAATTCACAAACATAGGAACTTGTTTCACCACCAAGGTAAGCATTAAAACACTGAGCAATAATCAAAACAACATATATGACACATATATGAAATCAAAAGAGCATGCATTAGGAAACAATTAAAAGATTATTCAATCCCTAAATTAGCTGACAATTATTTAAATAATCGATTAGTTGCGATTAATCGATTAACTTGTGGCAGCCCTAATCCAATTCAGTGGGACATTTCTGTAATAGCAACACAACTTTCATGAAATCCCTCCATTAGAAAAGTTACACAGTTTCACCTTTAACCCAAAAAACCCCATTTCCTTCTTCATGCATTAATGACATTTCTTCATCCTTGTTTTTCTAATGACGCATCCCAAAACCTCTGACCAGGACAAAGCAACAAATATGCATATATCATCAACTCAAAATCACCACTATGACGCTGTCACATTCTTCATAAGTCTCGGAACATTAGCCAGAAATGGAAGTTAGTAATGCCCCTAAACCAAACTACAAAACAAAAACCTCAAAGACCCGCCAAATAAACCATTTGGCAACGCGTTCTCAAAATAAGGTTTCGTTTACTTGCCCGGCTAACTTACGGTAATTGTATATATGTTTTCTTGGTTACAGTCAGAAGTTGAGCGAAGCTTCGAGCCGAATGCAATACTTGACTGCGCTCAAAAGATGGCGATAAAGACACATAACTGAAATCGTTGCACTTCCGGGTCAGATCCTGTTACTTCCGTGTTTTCGTCGTAGCTTCATGCGGCTAAATCACAGGCCTAAATCCATAAAATCACGTTAAAATACGGATTGACCCACACAAACTTATATACTGCTATATTTTTAAGGTTAGTATGAACAGATTTCATGATAAAAAGTGGTCATTTTCGTTGTTTTAAAATATTTTTTAGTGCTTTTCGTCTTCCGTGTTGTTGTCCCGTTACACGAAGTCACTGTTTTTGTGGCATATGTTTAGCTGTTTTGGCTCATACAGTCATGCTTAGTTTCCAAGAGTATCATTGTCATGGGGTAATCAGCACTGACATTGATTTTACCGGTAATATTGTCATCTGTTATTTGTTACTTGCTTTGATAAATTACGAACTATCAAGCCAAGTCCGCTTAATCATTATGAAAAATAGCATTGCCTCTTATTTAAACAGGGTAAATTAGGGCTATGTTAGCTTCTTTTAGGATTAAGTTATTATTTTATCATTTACTATGGCTAGTTTTGTGTCTACTTACCTGACAGTGATCTTTCAGTGGCTTATGTTTACATGCACTAAACTAAACATTTTAGCATTGTCTGATTTCAGGAGTGATCAGATTATTCAAATGTTATGTAAACAGTTTCATCTGATGTGAGAAATCTGATTTCTTTCAGACTTTTCACACCTGTGCAGGTTTTGACAAAGGGATTTATGCACACGAAAATGAAAGAGAAAATGTCAAAGTGTTATTTTAAAAGTCGTTGTACTTTTTCTGACACGTCACAAGGTGTTTTTGATTATTTATTTTATACATGTAAACACACGCCAGTAACCTGATCTCATTATTGGGTTATCTGATTATTATAGTTGGCTATCTAGGTTATTGTTGTTATCGGTAGTTTTTAACTGTCAAAAATGTGGATAAACTTTCTCAAAGTTTTTACTTTTTGTTTAATACTTACTACATTTTAGAGACTGTAGACATAAATACATGAAGGAAAAAGTTAGGAATTGGGTAACAATAAAACAAAAATAAAACTTCAGAATCCTCAGAGTAGCCACCCTTTTCTTTGTTGACGTTGCTGCAAACCCTCGGCCTTCTCTCGATGAGCCTCATGATGAATTCTCTGAAATAGTTTTTCACTTCACTGCTGTGATTAAAGCCAAGCGTGGTTATTGTGAAGAATCTCGAATGTAAAACACATTTTGAGTTATTTCACTCATTTTGTCAGCGACAAAATTACATTTGTATTCAGTGAGAATCTCTTTTTCCCTTAAGTATAAATTGACCTATTGTCATATTGGAGTTCAGTTTTAAATGTCCTCCTGTCCAACCTGTAAAGCTTTGTTGCCATCTAGAATGTGTACTGTGATTATTTACGTACACTGTAAACCTGAAGTTCACACAAATTTGACAGCTATTTTTAAGGTGGTTGTTGCTTTATCTTTCGTACCATGACTTTTTCTATCACCACCAATTTTAGGCCTCGCAAATAAATGATATGTCTCTAACTATCTTACCTGTTTATTTATGATAACAAGATGGGGAAAGTATAAAATGTCAATTTGCCAGTATATTATTCATCTGTTTGCTAGATTAGAATGGGAATAAATTAGTTTTACTGTATTCTTTTTGTTATGACCAATCCCATTTTGTATTTTGCACTTTTTCCTCTCAGTGGCCACTGGCAGCTCTCATCTGTCTCAAGGCTCAGGTCTGAAGGGCTCAGAATGGCCCACTTCAGGAGCTACATCTGGGACCCGGTGCTGATCGTGTCGCAGATCGTCCTCATGCAGTGCATTTACTACAGCTTCCTGGGTCTGTGGCTCGCAGGCGTCGATGGGCTAGTGCAAACTAGTCGCTCACTCAACCAGATATTCAGCTATGAGGTGAGGCCAATGTCTACTGTTACTAAGAGCCGTATTTTGCGTCTGGAGGTAGCGTTAACGTTAACTTTTTCCAGGGGGCGGGGCCAGGGCTCTATTTTGTTACCTTGCCGACCTTAGCGCTGGCATAAAGAGGCTTGACTTGGCCGTAACCGGTCCAACAAAGCGCAACGAGCTGTAAAGGCTAATTCATACTTCATAAGAAGCAAGAAGTTTGTTCTTTTACCTATAGGGCTGCGAGAACAAGAACATTTCGTATTGGCTCTGGAGATTATTATCACATCAACTCAGTTGAGAGATTGTGGCGAGGAGTGTAGTAAGCTATAGAAAGCTTTGTGTTTTATTACAATCAGTCACATATTCCCAGAGAAACGAGCCGAACCAGGAAGTGAATTCAGACGCAGCAAAACGCAATGTTTACATTTTAGTTAAAATCAGACAACAGTTCCTCCATTTCAGTGTTGTAATAACGTGCATTTGCGATTGAGCATTTATACATTTTATATTTCTGCCTTCTTCAAGGCAAGGCAAGTTTATTTGTTGAGCACAATTCGTACACAAGTCAATTCAAAGTGCTTCACATAACAGGAAAAAATGCATTAAAATCACAAAGACATGGCAGAAATCACAAAACAGCTTGAGACATAAAAGAGAAGAGGGCAAAGAAACAGCAAACAAAACTGTTTTTAACTTGTTTTTCGCTTTCGCAATGCCAGAGTAGAGGCCTGTCTCACATCCTCAGAAAGACTGTTCCAGATTTTAGCTGCATAAAACTGAAACGCAGATTCCCCATGTTTGGTCTGAGTTCAGCTGGAGAAAGTTGTTTTGCATCCACACACTGATCTGTTGGATGCAGTGACAGAGTGAATCCACTGGTCCATATTCACCTGCCGTCAGTGAAACATAGATCTGAGTGAGAGTGAATCCACTGGTCCATATTCACCTGCCGTCAGTGAAACATAGATCTGAGTGTCGTCTGCATAATTGTGATAGGACACATTCTCGCTGCGTATCAACTGACCTAACTGCAGCATGTAGATGTTGTACAGAAGGGGTCCCAGGATTGACCCTTCAATATACTTCATTGGGGTAAAACTCCTAATGTATAACACATTTCTTTTTTGCAGATCCTGGGTTTTGCATCGATGCAGGGCAGACTGTCAATGATGGCGTTCATATTAAATTCACTCACCAGGTAAGAACTCGATCCAACTTCATGTATCATCCACCTGCTTTCAAAAGCCTTGTTTTGTGGGTGTCAGTGGTGCAGTCTCTTTTGTGGTTTCTGGTTTAGACCTGATTCTGGCTTTTGCCCCACTTCCAAAGTTACAAAACCTCTTTAAGAATAGGTTTTTTTTTTTAACATTTGTGTTGCGTACATTCCCTTATCTGGGGTTTGAGGTATCTTGCCATGGTAATGTAATATATCCTGATACCTCGCTCTCACTCTGTTGGCGTTAGGTTAGTCAGAGGAACCAATGCATTTTTAGCTCCACCAAAAGTCATGTTTCACTCACTTTTCCACCTTTTTATTTTATTTTATTTTTTTTAATTTTTTATGAACAGACGCTATGTTTATCTTTTATAGCTGGTTTGGATTTTTTATATTGAAAAATAAGGTTTACTTTTTACTAACAAGGTTCACCAGTGCCCTCAAATGGCCGCTAACGTGTACTGCAGTTTTGTCTACACCCTCAAAACGGGCTTAAACTGATAATTTATGAAAAACTAGGATCAAAATCAATGGTCACAGTCTTCTACACTTGTGTTTTATTTTATTATTATTTTACAGACATTATTACTATTGTTAATGTTTATTTTGTCCTTTTAACTGGGTTTTCACTGTTACATTTAGATTTATTGGGTGCTTGCTCAGCCAAACTATCACGTTTGGAGAGTAATGTGAGTGCACTGAATCTAATTTGAGAGAAGATTATCCATTTGTCCAGGCTTCGATGTTTATAGTGTTAAAATGACCAAAGGGAAAACTAACCACGAACTAACTTAATCTCTCTGACAAGCTTTATCTTAAAAAAATATCTTGTTGTTTTTTAAATTGTTGTGTCCATATGTTGTATTGACATAAATACAATGTAATTCTGCATAAAATATAGACAAAAAATCTGTATAAACAGTGTGATTTCTCATAATTCGATCAAATTAGCTCTAGATTGAGACATCCCTGCTTCAGACCTAGCATTTTTTGATCATTTAAGGCATTTTCATCAATCTCAAGCCGTGTTTCTACATAAGTCAAAATGTAATTTACCTTCCTCCTTGTCCCACAGCGCCCTCGGCCTGTGGTTCTTCATCCGACGCGGGAAGCAGTGCCTGGACTTCACCGTCACAGTGCATTTCTTCCACATGATCGGCTGCTGGATCTACAACTCGCACCCGCCCGCCTCGCTGGCCTGGTGGCTCGTCAACGTGGCGTGCATGGCTCTGATGGCGGTGATCGGCGAATACCTGTGCATGCGGACTGAACTCATGGCGATACCGGTCAACACGGGACCCAAATCCAACCTCTAGAATTATTATTTTTTAAATAAAACAAAAAAAAAACCTCAAAGACTTCACCGTGAACTAGTATTTTCACTGAAAGAGTATTACCAATACCCAACGATTTCTATTTATTAAAAGCTGATGCCAAACTGCTTTTTGAAGAGAAGAACGGGACAGTGCTTTTTTATAAAGGACACGGATGGAAAGACAAAATCCTGTGAACATAAGAACAATAAATGGCGGGTTCTTTTAATTTTAAACTGTTGCGCGCTTTCCTTTCATGTTTCTCTAGAGGGAAAGTTTGACAGACTTTTACATGAACAGTGGAGGCTATTGATGGAATATTATGTTGACTGGCCACTTTATTAGGTGCATTGGGTCTAAATGCAAGTATTAATCAACAAATTGTGCGGGTGATTCAGTGCATTTAGTCCTGAGACGTGTTGGAGACGAACTTGGATCAGAATGGAGAAGAAAATGCCTCGGTTTGGACTTGGTTTGTTATTTTTTTGGTGCGTTTTTTTATCATTTCAAAACTGGGACTAGATCCGGCACTAAACCTACACCCGGACTTAACTGGACTGTGGGCTCATGACGTGCTCAGTTTAAATGTAGTTGTATCAGCAGTTTAATCTTGGAAAGCGAAACACAAGTGATCGTTTTGGCCCATTATCATCTTAAATCGGACTTTACTCAGCTCTGCGCCGCTTTCTAACATTCTGACATATTCTTAGATGTTTCTTAATCCTTATTGTGAGCTGGGTCTAGATTTAAACCCAGTTAAATCCTGATAAAGGCTTTTATTTTCAGTTAGATCTTGGTCTAATCCAGTTTTAGTCCCGGTTTTGATGTGGCGTCTTTGCAGCTGCGAGCGTGTGGACTCTTGACTTTGTTGATTCCAGAAGGCCAATTATTTGGACAAGTTACAAAAAGGGATGCCAAGAAGTCTTTTTACATGGATCTATAAAAACAAATACACCAATGTGTTTTATCTGTCTGTTTTTGTCACGTTAACTTTATTGTTTTCATTCAGGAAGTTCCATTTCATAAAGCGTCAAAGACAACCGTGAGGAATAACGTGTTGGGAATCAAAGGAAATGAAAGATTTCACTCTTATTTGGTGGTGGTAATCGCGAAGAATCATTCAATCATGTTTTTTTCTCACATTAATCACAACTTCATATTACGACATTCCCCTCGTATTTGAATTCTCGCCGAGGACTCGACCAGGACTCGACCGGGACTCGACCGGGACTCGACCGGGACTCGACCGGGTCATTCTGATGCTGGTTCAAACATAATCTGCTGGTTTTGTCTTTGGGCTAAATGCATTCAGAAAGCATTTAAACTCTTCACTTCACAGTCAGAGCGTGAATGGCTTTTGTGCTTCTGATATCATGTTTATAGCATTAGATAACGCTGTAAATGATGAGAGGTTTCATTCTTTCTGCATTCAAAAATGTCGGGACACTTTGACGGAACTACGGAACATAAACGGCATCAAGTGGTTGAAAATTCACATATTTTGACACTTATTTTTGATGAGTTTTACACGGCCTTTTGTTGCTCTGGTCTAATACAAACAAGTTATTTTACGAAATGACACAGTTATCCAGTATTCATTCTATGTTGTGTATGTTCTATGTTTTGTATTGTGTCCAAACCTTTTTGAATTTGTCTAAATATGTAACATCTGCCCAGTATTCGTTGTTATAAAGGCGATTTTGAGCTACTTTTGCACAGCTTTCAGTGCTAATGTTGGTGGTGTTGTTTTATAAAGTGTTACACCGACAACAGGACCACTCCAGAGACGTGGCATTTCTGTTACGTCTGTGGCCTGTTGCTTGAATCTGGTTGAACTTGAAGAGAAAAACAAATCAATTCAAGCCGAGTGTCTTTAGTTCTCGTGTTACTTGAAGCTGGAGGTGAAAACTTTGAGTGAAACTGAGCCACTGATGAAGAAAGTAGTGGCCTTTTTATTTTCTTTTTGAACAAAAACACATTCATTTAAAACCAAATTTAACTGGCTCTGCCCTAGTTTTGATTTGAAGAGTAAAAAAAATAATTAGAATTCCGATAGATTCTTTCAACAGGATGAATGTAGAAACAGTGCTGGGAAGTAACTGAATACTCATTTAGAGTGCGTTTACTCGGGTACAGTTTCTTTTTGTTTTCTTTTTTTCAGAATACAGTTATTTTTCTCAAATCAGAGGAGAACAAAAAAAGTAGAAAACGCAGCTGTTATAGTGAGGTGCAGTAGAGATGTATACTATTTATATGAATAGTATGCATCTCTCGTATTCTAAATATTCAGTCCTTGATTAGACCATGAAACCGGATTCTTCCCAACACCGACCATCTCTAAATAAGGACAAAAACCTGGATCAGACCAGGACCAAACCAAACCATCAGGACTAAACTAGAATAAACCTCGACCAAACCCCATTCAGATTAAAATGTGAGATGGTTTGAACGTATAAAATGTAGATTAGACGTGTCAGATGTTGTTAGCTGATAAAAATAGCTTTGTAATTTGAGGTTATTTGCGTTTCTGACCCAGGGCTCTTCTCCAGGTGGATGCAGACAGATGGGACTGAAATAATGAGTGCAATTCTAGTCATAACCAGAGTTTAGCTGAAGGAAAAACTCAGATTAGAAACCATGAAGAAGGATTTTACGACAGTTGAATGAGTCATTTTATTATGTTGCAATGTTGTGATTCTTCACTGATCAACACTGTGGTTTATTGATCTCATCATGAAGGTCTGCTGCAGTGTCCAGAGCTCGGGAGTTTGCTTTAAACAATCACTTCTCTGGCAATTATTTACATTGCAAAAAGCTTGTGAATATGAGATTCAAAGTAAAGTAATTTTAACTTTATTTAGTTAAAGTGAAGCTGCTTGAGGACGTTATTGCTTTCATCAGGACTAAACCAGGACTAAACCAGGATTAGCCCGGGATTAAACCAGGACTAAACTAGGACTAACCTAGGACTAGCCCAGGACTAAACCAGGATTAAACCAGAATTAAACCAGGACTAAACCAAGATTATCCCAGGACTAAACCAGGTTTAAACCAGGATTTAACCAGGACTAAACCAGGATTTAACCAGGTCTAAAGCATCTCTTTACAGACTAGAGCTGTGGTGACATGCACATTCAGAATAAGATTGTCAGATCATTAGTATTCAGATCTCGCATCAGATTTGGCCGTTTGCATGTCCTTTAAATATGATTTTAAAGGGCCCGAAATCCGACCGGGAACATCCCACTAGGATTGTACCAGATCGAAACCAGAACTGCTGAACCGAGGCTAAAAGTGTAAAGCTAAACTGGACCTACTTAAAGTTAAAGTGAGGCCATCTTGGGTCACGTGTTTCGTGTGTAATTCCAGGCCCTAATCAGGTCCAAACCAGAACCGATAACCCATGAGCCAAGCAGAACTAAACAGGATTAAACCAGGATTAAACCAGGACTAAACCAGGGCTAAACCAGGATTAAACCAGGATTAAACCAGACTAAACCAGAACTAAACCAGGAAGTTCTAAACCAGGATAAACCAGGACTAAACCAGGGCTAAACCAGGATTAAACCAGGGCTAAACCAGGATTAAACCAGGATTAAACCAGAACTAAACCAGGGCTGAACCAGGATTAACCGAGGATAAACCAGGACTAAACCAGGACTAAACCAGGACTAAACCAGGGCTAAACCAGGATTAAACCAGGATTAAACCAGGATTAAACTAGAACTAAACCAGGGCTAAACCAGGATTAACCGAGGAGTAAACCAGGATTAACCCAGGATTAACCCAGGCCTAAAGCAGGTGTAAATGGCATAAATAAATCTTAGTTTGTTTTTTTACCTTCGTTTGAACCCACATTTCAACACAAAGACTCCAAATCTATTTCAAACGGTGCTTTATTATTACAAACACATATGTAACTCTGCCATATATTGCTTTATGCTTATTGTCAATAGAGTGCATCTGTTTGCAAACCGAAAACGTCACACCAACACGACATTGAAGCGTCTTCAAATGTTCTGAAATACAAATTGTCACTAGGCTTGATTTCCTATGGCGTCACTTCATGCTTCGTTAATAAAAAAAACAGCATTTCAATTCGCAAATACAGTCCCGTCAATAATATTGCTCATGCGGTTTTTAAGGACGACTATTTCAAACGTAACACCGTCGGGACACACAGTGGATGACGATAATGCTACCAACTTTACTCGGTGGAGAGAGCGAACATGCCGATATTAGATGGTGGAGGAGCTAAAAACGATAACGCCATGCACGGTTTCTAACGCACGATCATGCACTTGTGAGAAAAGAGGAAATACTGTCAATGGAGAGTCAATAAATACAGAAATAAAAGGTGCATTATGTCAAAGTAATATCTGCCAGGTCAAATAAGATCAAAATGCAAACACGTACATATTTTATCAGTCAAACCAAAAAGTTGGTTTTGGTTTGAGTGACAGTTTAAAGCTGCAATGCGTAACTTTTCTGGAGACTATAACGTTAGGGATGAGATTAGAGGTTATGCACCGACATTGTTTACGTGAAAAATGCTCCTCAACATTCAGAACTAAGAGCGGCACAACTGATAAAGCGGTTTTCTTTGTTTTTGTGTTGTTTTTTGCCTAATTTTTTGGAGCGATTCGCCTTGTTCTGCCCCGCCCACTTCCTCCTGACTCAGCGGCGGATGTGACGTAAAGTCGGTTGATTCGTGCGAAATGTCCAGCGTTCTGCACGGACACGAAGTCAAAACGGCTTTGTGTCCGTGCAGAACTTGTTTTCCGTCGAGATCGGCAGCTGAAGGACGGTCACGATGAACGGCGGCAACTTCCGGAATGAATTACAGTTTTTCCTACGCTCTCATTGGCGCGCAACTGGAACGTGCCGAGCGATGAACGTGAGCGTCGCTGCGGTGTTCCTGTTGTTTATCTGGGTTTCTACTCATGTTTACTTTAGTTGTGTCTTTTAAATGTCGGGCGTGAACTAAATATTTGACAGAGGTGTAGACTTTTACATTTGTTAGCAGCTCTTAGCAGCTCTTTCACGTTTTACTCGTGTTTACTCGTGTAAGAAAACGTCATCGCTCACCCTGAACCCTCACTGCTAAAATTCAGAATGCCGCGTCGTCACCTGCATAACCTCCGTATCGATACAAGATACTGATATGTATCGATACTGACTCAGCACTGATTCTACAAATACGAAGACAGGTTAATGTGTGTAAATGTTAAAGTGCGTATGACAGGTTTTTATGAGTTTTAAATTTTGACATTATTTGGTGTGTTAATACTTGTAAATATAAATTATAGTTTTACACCTGTGGGGAAAAGTGGAAAAATCTGTAGAAAATAACAGGAAGTGACATCACACCAAGTTTATGCATAATTTATACGAAATAAACTACTTTTTTTTTTTTACCGTTTAAACATTAATTGAACAGAATAAAGGTGCTCTCATATATTTCTATTTGTCAAATAAATAAATAAATTGTGACATTTGATGAGTTTTGGCCCAGTGGTTGCTGGGTAATTCCTACTGTGATTTCATCAATTACAAACAGGAAGTAAAATAATAAACTTTAAAAAAAACGAGCTATTCTGGGATGAAGTTTGTATATTTTTTTTGTAAAATATAAATATATTTATCTTAACTTTATTTTAGTTCAATGAGTCGTCCAACCTGTCACAGGCACTTTAAGGCGAGGCATTTGTTTGAGACATCAGACTATCAGTATCGATATTAGACATTATCGATACCATTTATCGATACCCATCCCTGATCTCTGTGCGATGCTGTTGCTTTGCCAAGAACGTGTCACGGTATGGCACAAGGTTACAAGTCTGATCTGTGGAGAGGCGAGCCCGCTCACAGTGAGAATGCATGTTTTTGGGGGGTTTTAACCGTGAAATAAAATGGCAGATAGAAATGTTTAATGCTGTGGTTTAATAATGGAATTCTGTGGAACATTCTAGACAAAGCAGAACATCACCTTCGAATCTGTTTGTGCCTTGGACCATAAGATATTTGTGAGCAGCGACAAATCATCTTATGTTGCAAAATGTCGAGCCTTTACCGATGAAATGCAAAGACAATGGCGGAAATACGACTTTTACAATCATTTCTCAGCAACGTTCTTGATTCCTGAACAAAAAAACACTTTTCGGTTATTGCACATTTTGTCCAATCCCAAATTGAAGGAATACAATTAGAGATATATGGCTATTATTTTAAACACCGCCTGCTGTAATTATCACCCAAAGCTTTGAGTCCTATTTTAGATCAGTTCAAAGTACGAAAACAAACACTGTATTTTCATTTCACATCAACATTTTCAAAAATCAGCTCTTGTTTCGACCGCGCTCTTGTTTACAACTCTAAGGCAAGTACATTTCTTTGTTGTAATTCAGATTAAGTGGCCACAATAGTAAACACATCCTTTATAACTATGGGAGCGTTGTTGTTTTTGAAGGAAATATCCAAACTGAGCATCTAGAAACACTGAATCTTATAAAATGTGTCAGGGATCGGCTCCACAAATTTGCCATATTTAATTTTATGGCTTAAAGTCCGTTCATCTGACAACAATCACGCATTTGTGATTGGATAATGCCGCCACTTTTTGAAGCTTATGGTGAGAAAATAACTTGACAGAGAAGACGTCCGACCTTGATTTGATTCTTGTCCATAGAAATTTTTGCAGGAAATGGGTCTGAAACTCAAAGGTGATGCGTGTTTTTGGTGTCCCGTAGCAGCCGCGTGACTCCGCCTCAGCGGACTGGGGCGAGTGCAGGGAGAGGAATATGATTGTCATTGACACAAATATTACTTGATCTGGGGCAGACAATCGGATAAATATGAAGAGTTTTTTTTGGTAAAAAAAAAAAAAAGAAAAGAAAGATTTTGGAACTCCATTCTTAATTGTGGGCATTTGTGAGGGAAAGTCACAAGAGAATGCAATGGAATAGACAGTGGTAAAATGCTAAATCAAATTACTTTTAATGTTTCATCATTTGTCTCAAACGCTTGGATTTTTTTCATGTTTCAATATAAACTATAGGAGTTTGTGTGTTTTATATCCACTTCACACACACAATTTTACTTAATTATTTTCTGTTTATTCAAAGCAGATCATTTCGATTTTAAGACTACTTTAATATATTTAAGTGGGACAAGTATTAATTTAAGATCCAGATTCAGAATCAGAATCAGAATCAGAAGAGTTTATTGCCATTGTCAATGAACAAAATTCAAAAACGTAGGAACTTGTCTCGGCCTTAAGGTGCAACATAAAACACTGAGCAATAATAAAAACAACATATATTCAATCAAAAAAGGGCATGCATTAAGAAACAAGATTTATCTGTTTTGTAAAATATATTATTGTATCATTAATTAACCTCTAAAACAACTAATTCTTTACAATGTTAGCCTGTACATATATTTTTATCAATTCAAATAATTATTTCAGAATGCATTTGTTTTAGCATATTACCATTTGTCATTAGGCTTATCATTTATCACTCAGTATTGTGACTTTCCCCTCAGGGCCACTATAAAACATGCCTGTTTGTGTCCCAAAAGTACATGAATATTTAACACTATAATACACTGAAACAGCGCCGGGGTGGACGGAAAAACCAGTGCACAGACGAGATACCGAAAATCAACGACGCGGCTAAACCACAATGTCAAAATCTGAAACGTATCCAAATCTAATCAACTATAAAAGCATTACATAGCCATTCATTATTGCAGAGTTGTTGTGTTTTGCCCAGAAATGTTACAGAAATGTTACAGAAAATAGAAAATAAAAGGCTGTCCACCCCGTCTGGGTTGGTGATGCATAGCCACAGGTGTTCTGGGCTACATTTCAACATGACTCACTGTGAACACGGATGGGCCTGTCGCTGCCTGTGGACATCTGTGGCTCTGCATCCAACCAAATCCTTAATAAAACATTCAGCTCTCCTTAAATCCTTGGCTTTAGTTTGTATTCTGTGCTCAAGAGGACGGCACCGTTTTGAAACTCGTGTACGAAGGTAGTTTTGTGTCTTCTTTTTGAACAATACCTATTACTCTGACACTGGAATTTGGTAATACGTTTGGCTGTTTGGATCAGAGACCTGAATTCGGCACATGTAAATGTTTATGTGCTATTGTTACCCAGCTTTTCATAATGCCAGAGCAGTTTGTGCTTGTTTTTACAAAGCTCTGACAAGACAGAAATGTTTAAACATTGAACTTTGTGCTATGGAATGCTGTATGGCCCTTTACAATTTTTGTGCTATTTGAAAAAAATAAATAAATACATACATAAATAACAAATATGTATAGTGTATAGTGGTAATTTTTTTATGACATAATTAACTTTTTACTAGTTTATTTGTAAAATGAACTATTAATTGAATTATTCAGATTACGTGGGGTTCCTCAGGGCTCTGTCTGAGGACTGCAGTTCACCCAATCATTTCAGACTTGTTTAGCGAATATTGACAGAAGATTAATATAACTGACACAAACTAATCAATACTATGGATAGCTGTAAGTTGTGCACATTTTAAAATAATTGTGTGTCTGTATTATACAATTTACAGTCGGCAGCAACTTAAATGTATTTTGATTCACCCTTTACCATCGCCTACTTGTGAAAAAAATATGGGACAGTTAAACGTGATATCATGGGTCCATACGACACGAACCGCTGTAGGGACTTTGAATTAAAGACATCATTGGACATGGACAGTTTTACGCTGAGTAATATCAGTGGATGTACCTATTTTTCCAACAAACTTCACGGTTTTGGCGCTTTTGTTTTTAGAACTAGATTACAATGGTAAAGTAATTTGATAATTTGACAGAAAATCGTCTCTAAAAGAAAACCAAGGGAATCGTGTGTGCAGTAAAACATTGTACACAGCCCTGGAGAAGATAAAAATCTGCCAAAATGCAATTATAGTGAATGAAGAATTATCATTGTGTCATCACTTAACGGTACAAGAGGTGGTCAATATATAAAGATTTAGGTAATATCGTAAATGTTGTATTGAAGATATGCAACATTTTAATATTATGTATATTGTTTATAGTAAAAAAAAAAAAGAAAAAAAAAGAGCTGAATATAAATAAAAATTTAGGAAATATTCCTGCACTTTTCTGATTAATTTTGCAGACATTTCATTATTGTCTGATAAATAAACCTCAAATAATAAGTTCAGAGACATATTTCAACACATTTTTGTAATAATTACTTACTAACGGTCCCATTGATTGTCCAAAAATTATGTTCTCAAATTTCATATTACCAAATTCAGTGTCAAAATAAACCACTACCTTCATTCCCTGTACCCAGTAACAGTAACTTTATCCCTCTCCGATCCCTCCCCAGTCTCGTCCGCTAAGCTCCAGGACGAGGCCTAGCAGTGGCAGCAGAGCGACCCAGAGAGGAGCGCTGATCCTGGGGCAGCCGCTGGGGCACAGGTCGAACAGACTCCCCTGGAATGGCATCTTCTTGGAGTCCTGTCGCAGCGTCTCCCAAATCAGCCTCACCTCCCCCGTGCAGTTGGCCAGGGCTTTGAGGGCGCACGAGTGGAAGTTTTCCCAATGGCTTGAATGAAGAGAACAAGAAAATATACATTAGATGTTACATTTCTGATCCACAAGGAACATTACTTGGAAAATATTAGCCATTATTTCAGTAATCAACTAGTCAGCAATTATTTTTCGTAAAATCGACTTTTGTACATTACGACTTTTTAAACATATTTTAAAACCAAATAAAGGTTGAACTATTGTTCAGGACCCCCAGAGCGCTGTGCATCTTCATCTTAAAGCCACAAACCACTCTATTGAAGACAGTGAGGTGGAGATTCTGAGCAGGAGAAAAAGATGGTTTGAAAGAGGAGTTAAGGAGGCAATCTTTGTTAAAAAAGAGAGAATCCTTCATTAAATCGGAATGGAGGTTTAAGATTCAACCTTCCCGTTGTTTATAATGGTCTGCTGAAACCCTGGAGACGCCCTGGGCATTCGGATGCTAAATAGGCACTCAAGGTGAGGCAGGGAACAATAGAACAATAGGCCCATCCCAGTTTCAATGGGCCATTAGCAGGAGGTCCCGCCCTGTGGGCAGGGCTCTCACAGAGTAGGATATAAACAAGAGTTCTCAGACTTGTTTCTCTGATTGAGAATGACTCTTGGATGAGAGTTGAAACGTTTTGTTTTTTCTAAAACAGAGTCCAGATGACTACAACTGAATCTTTTTCTACAATGGAACACTCCTGGACGAATGAGGGATTACGCCGACACGTTGAACTATTGTGACTGAAAGCTGCTATAAAGAATATTTACAAAAAAGTATTTTGTTTTAGAGTCTGTACACTCCAGATAACGATTATAAAAATACAACAATGTTTATTTATTATAGTCGACACATAGTCATAGTCGTCACAATGAGTTGATTAATCGCTGCAGCTCTACATTAGATCAACATAGAGTTTTAATTGATGGGTATAATTAATGGGCTTTGCTGAATATCGAGCTGGCCGTTATGACAATTCGTTGTTTTTTTTTAAATCATGCTTTCTTTTCTTTTTAAATTTTTTTTTAAATGTATTGATTTACAAATACAAAACAGTAACAATAATGAGGACAATAAGAACAAAAACAGCAAAAGAACAACAACAATACAGACATTATACAAGGACAACAGTCTAAAAACTTCAGAGCGGGGTGATTGTGTGTGTGTGCGCGTGTTTGTACGTTTGTGGGTGTGTGTATTGTTTATTAGTAAAAGTAAAAAATGTGTTACATTATCAAAATGTGTTACATTATCATTACCATCATCACATATATTGTCGTACATGTAGATGTAGTCATCTTTTTAAAATAGCAATCATTATATACCACTATCCATGGTCATTGCATCTCTCTCTATATAATATATATATATATATATAATATATATATATATATATATATATACATCATATATACACATATACGTACATATATATGCACATATATACATACATACATACATATGTACATACATATATACATACACATAGATAGATATAACATCTATACATATACATAGACAGTACATATATATACGTGTCTGATTATCTCCCCCCGCATCATTTCTGCCCCTTTTTTTTCTTTTTCTTTTTTTCTCCTTTTTAAAAATTTCTTTTTAATTTAGTTCTTTTTTCTTTCTTTTTTTCCTGTGTCATGTTTAGCGTCTAAGGTGCATTAAAAAAAACATTTTACGAGCGTCTCCACATGGGACAGAGATGCTGTCCCAAGGAAACCACCTCTCGTCGGTCCTGCCTGAGCGTGTTTCCGTGTGTCTACATTTCCCTTACTACACTGTAGGGGGGGTAGTATTTTAGGGACAACCATTGTAACAACGATAGTAGTGATATCAATGATAACAGTGATAATAGTACAAACAACAGCAACAATGATAATGATGATAAAACAACAACAAAAATACATGTATGTGTTAATAACATGTTTGTGTGGCAGGATGGTGGTGTGTGGCAGGGTGGTGGTTTTGTGGCAGGGTGGTGGTTGTGTGGCAGGGTGTGGTCGTGTTAGGGGTGTGTCAGTGGTGGCAGGTGGTGGGTCGGTGGTGGCAGGGTGGTGGTGTGGCAGTCGTGCGTGTGGTCAGGGTGGTGGTCGTGTGGCAGGGTGGTGGTCGTGTGGCAGGGTGGTGGTCGTGTGCAGGGTGGTGGTTGTGGCTGGCAGGGTGGTGGTTGTGTGGCAGAGTGAGTGGTGGCAGGGTGGTGGTTGTGTGGGAGTTGGTTCACCAACAAATACATAAAGTTGGTGGACGACTGAAATGTGTGAAGAGTGGAAGATAGAGGAAGGAGAGAAGGGAATCAGAGTTGTAATAGGTCAGAGAGCGTTGGGTGGGGGAGGTCGGTTTCAGATGAGTGATTATAGGGGGAGGTGTATATTCTATTGTAATGAAGTCGGTGGGAAGATTTTTCCAGTGGTTAATGTGTTTTGCTATTGTGGGTTTTCCAGTTCGTGAGGAGAGTTTTCTTGGCGATGGTTCGAGCTGTGAGGAGTGTTTTGAAGTGTATGGTTTTTTCAGTAATTATTGTGAGATCCATTAGCAGGCAGAGAGAGGGGGATAATGGGATGTGGCAGCCCACTATAGTGGATAGTGACTGTGTGACCTCTTCCCAAAAGTGTTTGACTGGAGTGCATTGCCAGGTTGTATGGATATGTGTCTATACTTTACTGTGTGCAAATCTCGGATGTGAAACCCATTTTAGCTCATCTGTTCCCCGTGTAATGTGTTCTGTGAAGTGTTTTGTATTGTATTCATTGTAAATTGGCATTTTTGGACATAAGATAAATATTTTTACAGATTTGGGTCCAGAAGTTGGCATCAGGAGTTATTGAAAGGTCATTTTCCCATTTTATTGTTGGTAGGCATATGGTCTGAGATGGCTTTGAAATGATTTTGTATATTGTATAGAAGTTTTTTTGCAGCAGAGATATTAATCCAGTCTGATATTGCAGGCGGGAGTTCTACATTTTTAGGTCTGACGTTTATTTTTTCCAAAACTGATGATTTGATTTGTAGGTATTTAAAAAAATGATTGCTCCTGATGCCAAACTCCTGGACCAAGTTTGGAAATGTTCTTTGTATGTTGTTTTTAAAAATATGTTTAATGTGGGTTATACCCATGTTATACCCAATTTACCCATGTGGGGAAATTGAGTGTTTTTTATTGCTTAAGAAGTCAGGCTTGTTCCAAAGTGGGGTGAAGTTAGATGGGGCAAGTGTGGAATTTGTAATTTGGTGACATTTCCCCCAGGCTGTCAGAGCAGAGGCGATGGTTATAGCATTAAAGCATGTGTGTTGTTTTATTGATTTGGTGAGAAATGGGATGTCAGCTATATTCAGTTGTTTGCATAATGATTGTTCTTTCTAGCCATATAATATCAGATTGGGTGGGGTGGGTCCATTTGTGGATGTATTGTAGTTGGTTCGCCAATGAGTAATATTGAAAATTTGGTTCTTCTAATCCAAATTAGATTTTCCAATAGAAGTGAGTGATAATGGACTCTAGTGATTTGAAGCACGTGAGTGTGGGGTGGGTTGGGATCATTGAAAATAAATAGTTTATTTTTGGTAAAATTGTCATCTTTATTGCTGCTATCCTGCCAATTATGGAGAGGGGAAGGTTGAGCCGTCGAAGTGTCTTCTTCTATTGTCTTTAGCAGTGGTGTGAAGTTGAGTGTTATCAATTCTGACAGCCTGGAGGAAATCTTGATGCCTAGGTAAGTGATGTGATCATGGCATATAGGTATGGGGGATTGGTGAGATGCCACATCCCATTTGGTTTTATGTAGCGGGAGGATGGATGCTTTCTTTTCTTGATCAATCATAATAATCTTATTTCGTCTCATTAGGCTTTAGGCTTTCAGTCTTAAAGGTCAACTCTTTACTTTTCTGGTGGTGTCCGCCACTTGCTTCTCTCCATGGTTGCCTAGAATGTTCCACAGTGTGGCATTAAACTTATCAGTTCACTGTTTTGCACTGCTACTTTGGCACTATCATTCTGATCTTGTTGTTGTATTATTTAAATCACTTTTATTCTAAACATTTATTTTGCATACCTTTTTTATTTGATCTTTTTTTATTATTATTAATTGACTGGACTTGGCCGCCGGAGGCTGGAGTGGGATGGTGCCAGTCCATATATGGTAATAGTATTTGAACCAATGACTGAGACCTGTGGCATTCAAAAGCACCACCTGTGGGAGATGTTTGTCATGTCCTCATATCCAGGCAATGAGTTCCCAAAATGTAAACAATTTAATAAATAAATAAAATAAAATATTGAAATGCATTCTTGGAGCGTTGTTTCTTCATTTAATTTGCACAATGTGGATTATGTCCTAAAGATGGGCTTGTGCTATGGTCTGGAGGGAGCTAGAACAGAGCACACTCTGTGGTCAGCTCAGTCTGATCGTATGAGCGGATCTCATGTTGGGCTGTCAGTCTGCGCCAGTTTTACCAAGGGGCAAGGATTGTGGGTGAATGTGATGTGACAGTGGGGATTTATCTGAAATGTTCCAAATAGACGTTCCTCTCTAAGTTGAGCACATTCAAGTCTGCAGGTCCAGTCTGGCCCAGCCCGTGCAACAGTAACAGGTCCAAAGCAGCGCAAAGAGCTTTAAAGGCCAATTCATACTTCATAAGAAGCAATACGTTTGTTCCCTACAGGGCTGCCAGGACAAGAACAAAGTTTGTTTCGGCTCTGGCATTCATACTTCACAAGAAGCGCTGCAGCCAAACTTCTTTAGGCCCCGCCTCCCCGTGATCCCAACAACTGTTTTCACGCCGTTGCTATGGACATTATTCTCACAGACAGCTCAATTGAGAGATTGTGGAGAGAGGAAAGGTGAAGGAGGAAGTGGATTTAGACGCAGCAAGGCACAATGACACAGGGGAGCGCGGACGTCCGAGACGCGGTCAGCATTTTATAACCCGTCCAAACTTGCCCACAATGAAATGAGAATTTCTTTCCCCGGCCAAACCCAACCTGTGCGTCAAAACACAACCGCGCATCACTAGTGTTGCCGTGTGTGCGTGTCCTGTATCAGGCGAGACAGAGGGTCTTTCCCCTCATCTGCACCACTCTCCCTCGAACCCACACAGGTTAATATTGGTCATTTATGTTTGAAGAAAATATCTAAAAACTCATAAACATCCCCAATCTATTATTAACGCTAGTTTTGAAGTTTATTAGCACTAGAACTCCCAAGGCCGTCATTTTGATGGTTTCCAGAATTGTATGACTAATTACTCTGGTTATGTTGCTCTTTCAGATTCATGGGCTCTTGACTTTTTCTTTACCTTTGTATATCATCCCCATATTGCGTCACCTTTAGTGTCTCTGAGCAAAGCTAAAAGTCAAATGGATTTGGAGCGATTATCCATATAAGAGGCCCTGGCAATGCTTCAAAACATTGATGAGGTTTGTTCAGGAGGTGAAGGCGATCAGACTGGGTTTTGGGCAGCTCAGCCGAATCAGACAGCGAGTCGGAGGACAAGTGCGGAGGACGCAAAATCTCACTGGCAGGAGGTCTATTGTTCAAGGTATTTATGATTTTATTATAGAGTTATGGCATTTTACGCTGTCAAGAGCAATAAACTAAGCGCCTGTTGCTTCAGCCGCCCCGGTAACAACGCCGCGCGTGAGCGGCATATTCTTGGCAACGGCGACAATATTCAAGGTCTTTACGACTCCTGTGTTATAATATTATTTGGAAGATTTTTTTTAGGAAGATTGGTCCAGATCAATGAATGAATATGCATATTTTCTCTGTAACAGCGGCTTCGCTATCGCAAACAACTCTCCTCCTCCTCCTCTTCCTCCGCTGATGCTGGTCAACTTCGGCACTTCTAATAATGATAATATTCATTAAAGAGTAGAAAAAGATTCAGTTGTAGTCATCTGGACTCTGTTTTGTCTCACTAAAACAGAGTCCAGATGACTACAACTGAATCTTTTTCTACAATGGAACACTCCTGGACGAATGAGGGATTACACCCACATTCATTAAAGAGGCTCATAGAACAATTTTTTTGCGTGTTAGAAGAATCATTCTATTGATGAGGTCATCTCCAGAGCACAACCGTCAAATTGACGGCTTGGGAGTTCTAGTAGTTCTAAAATCCTGGTAGTCCTAGTGTTTGATCCAATCCAAGATGGCGCCGCAGGAGGCTGCCCTGGCTTTTCGGTGCCGTTGGACCCATGAACACTTCTTAAACACCTCCCACTTTAACCACAATTTAATCAATCACTTACTGCACTACAACTGTAAATTAAACCGTAAATTCTTGTGTACATAGTAAGTCTATCTTTATCTTATACTATAGTAAATCTGAAC